>DWAL01000198.1:0-13217 GCA_018230405.1 Heliconius hortense
CCACAACCAGTCAGTTTTACAGTCACACCTCGTGCCGCTGCGCCACGACTGGCCTTAATATAATTCTTAGACATAATGTAATGCAAAATGCCACATTATTTTCATATACAAACATAAGCAAATAATTATGATGGGTATACAATGATAAATACAGATATAATAATTAATAATTAAAAACTCCCAACACAAAAATCTCTAGAAAATATACAAACAACTAGAAAACAGCTAATATTCTTCAAACGATTGAATATTTTCTGGAATAATTGCTAACAACACTCAATTAAGTCAGCTTTCAAAAAAAAACTATATCAATAAATCAATCGTTCGATCATTTGGGAATTATGAGGCATTAGACAAATAGACAAAGAAGAAAGAAATAGAAAAGATAGACACAAAAAGATACGTCAAACTTATAACATCCCTTTAAGTCAAAAGATATAATAATAAAGAACAAAAAATATTTAAAAAGATTACCTGTGTTTCTGGCATATACTGTAAATATGGAACAAAATCATCTGGATGTGGCCCTCTTTCCCCGGCCAAAAAGTCCAATGCAGAATTCAACTCTGAACACCAGTCATCTGATACTAAAAATAAAAAGTGTGGTATAAATATTGTATAATTAATTCAAAAATATATATTTTTAACAGAGTAGGCAAGGAGAACCTAGCGTCAAAACATTCACCTCCGCTAGAATTCAAAACATACCGTATTGAATGGCAGAACCCAACGCCGCAAATATATAAAAAATAGACAACAGAAACGTTTTAAAACTGGCCATAGATAGACACATCCAACACACGTTTAACAACACATATATACATACATACATATATAAGTATTATAATTAACAAAAAAATCACTTACAATTATACCACGTATTAAGTGGCGCTATAGGAGATCTCATGACGGCTGCACATCTCGACTGCAACTGTTGCTTGGACGCTCTATGGGCCGCCCTTGCAGGGAACAACGCACGTACAAGGGACAAGAAGTTTGCATGGGTAGTCTCTGTTAAGGCTTCGTCGGATTCTAGAAGGTTCTCTTCGCTCTCGTTCGACGTGTCCACTGGTAAAGCTGAAACTTCTCCAGAATCGTTCGCCAACTCTACGGGTAATGCCATCATATCTGGAATTTATGTGATGGTACTAGACTAGTGTATGGTTTCTAATCTAACATTCGGCTATTGACTTAGAGAATTTGTCGTGAAAAGCAATTTACACAGAAGCCATTGTGTCACGGTTGTAATATATATTATTCGTGAATCCTGAATATACATAGTTTCAAGTTCGAATTCCATTTTTAAGGAATTGAGATCAAATATTTTAATATTTTCATCAGTCTAATTCGATAGCGAAAATTGCTACGAAAACAAAAAAATATTTTGTTTTTAATGCAAATGTACCCACGTGTGTATAATGAGTTCTACACAAGTATTTGTGGTAACGGAATATTTAAAAAAAAATATATATTAATACATTCTAAAATAAATCGTTAATATCAAAAATAATTACGAACAATCATCACCAACCCAATTATACAGTGTTTTGTCATCACCACTTTAAATGAAACCATAGTTTTAATTCCTCTATAAAAACAAAAGAGATTTTTCCAAAAATGAAGAAGTATTTTTTATGCAAACAAAATATTTAGTAATATTATGGTTGTAAAATAAAACGCCATTTGTCTAGAACAGTGGTTCCTAACCAGTGGTCCGCGGACCACCAGTAGGCCGCAGAAGCCTAAATATGGTCCGCGAAAGATTTTAATTTTATGACTGGGGATGGTGAGGCGAAGATTCTGTTTAATTATATAGTTAATTTTTATTATATCTACATACTTAGTGGTCCATGCTACCAAGAATGATATAAAAGTGGTCCTTGATCAAGAAAAGGTTTAACTCTCTCTCGCGCACACACACTATACAAATCAATTGAAGTCTTTTACATATGAATGCAATACTAGATGGCGCTACATGTATTTTAGATCACGCTAACGAAATGTTTTCTTTATTTTATATAGGAAAAACGCCATATTATAAACATTGCTTTAAGCCGGCTCGGTTTACATGGGTTTACGAATCCTGTAGGCCGAGGTAACTAACCTAACCATCTTATAGGGCCTCTTTAGCGAGGTGGCGGGTCGACTTTCGAGTCAGGAAAAATTGAAACCCCGTACAAAACATAACAATAACATAGTGAATGACGATTTTTGTGGGGGGGATAGGTTTAGCAGATACAGTTGAGAGGCTTTAGCAAAGTTTTGCATTTGTGTAAGTGATAACTAAGACGCAGAAAATAAAGTTGATTATTAATCCCCATAGTTTTCACTCAAGTCTGATGTGTTGTTTAACTTAATAAATAATGATTTATACTTATTAAAAAAACATAGAAATTTGTAGCGGGATTTGAACCCGCGCATATGGTAACTGTCCAAGGGCTCTGACCATCTAAGCCATAGGTTGTCATCGAGCTACGTCGATAATTCTTATACACTTATTACAATTTATTTATGTTGTTGGCATCTCTATAAGATTTTTGAAAATTTAGATAGATAGAGTTTACATTTTTTAAAGTGTTATTTCACACTTAGGAAAGACCCCCCACATTATTTTTTTTATGTTTTCTTAATAAGTATTTTTCTTTCTTAAGTGTGGAATAACACTTTAAAAAATGTTTAAAAACACCATGAATCGTTCTGTTATATGATCAACAACAGTTTTGTGTATATGATTTTTTAATGTTTTATTTTTTGTTTTGTCACTACATTTTTATATTCTTCTACAGTGTCAACTTTATCTTGTACTTTAAATAAATCAAAATTTTTTTAAAAAGATCGACACTGCTATCTGCACAAGATCTGTAGGCTGGTTATCAAAAAGTTCAAAAGTTGCAGTATAAACCAGTTTAGACCAAGCAAGTGACGTCACACCTAGATATGCACATTTACAAGAGTAAGTAATTAAATACTAATAGTTGCTAGCCAATATTAATTACTTAACTTATGAAATAAATGGTTAACATTGCAACTTAACAAGTTTTTTGATATTTTGAATTGTGGTGCTTAATAATTATTAATATAACGTTAAATGTAATTTCCGTTTATAAGTAATTTCTTATATATTTGTGCAAAATGGTTGACACATAAATGTAGTTTACATTAAAAAATATATATAATAGTTTTTGATTAAGTAAAGCATCTGAAATGTGTAATTTCCTTGTTAAAAAAGACAAGAATTATTGATTTTTATTTACTAATTTCTGGTAAGCTAACAAAGTGGAGCATTGAGTTCCACCACTTAAAATGTTGTGTAAATATAATGGTTAAAAAATTGGGTGGTGCGTGGGGAATGGTGTGGCTTAACACTAGGTTCCCTCTGCCTACCCTGCTGTATACATGAAGCCAAAAAAGAGTAAACAAAATCTGCAATTATACTAACCAATACCATCTAGGTCTTCCAATTTAATAGGTACTGGTTGATTTATCCTAGAATTTTGTAAAGATGATACAGAAGAATCATGAGGCTCTTGCTTTATTGACTGTTCAATATCATTCTCATGACAATTAACACTGAAACATTAACAATATAGAATAAAAATAAGTGTAGCATTTAAATAATTATAAAAAAATATTATATAATGGTTGTGGATTCGCACTTGTGAGAAT
The DNA here is from genome assembly GCA_018230405.1 of Heliconius hortense. Lineage (NCBI taxonomy): Eukaryota > Metazoa > Arthropoda > Insecta > Lepidoptera > Nymphalidae > Heliconius > Heliconius hortense. Next base: position 3,667 of record DWAL01000198.1, read on the forward strand.
TAATTGATTTGATTTGTCTTGTCTAACACACAGAACACAATGTTTAGTCACCCAAAAAGTGATATCTCGAATATTAGGCTATAAGAAGTATGACTGTAAATGCGATGATTGTGGGTTTGATTTCCACCCGGGAAATAATTGTTTTCACTTTATGCACTGTTAAACTGCATATGCAGCATTGATTTCCGCCACTACACACTCAATATCTCGCATTTGGGTGCAAAGCAGAGAATGGAGTACCTTGAAAAATAAATTGTACTTATTTAGAAAATGTATAAAAAACTGAATGTAGCGGGACTTGAACCCGCGCCTCCTGGAAACTGATGAGGTTCAGGCCAGGACCTGGTCGGTTTCGGTGGTGTAAATCAATATTTTTCTTTCCTAAATGTGAAATAACACTTTAAAAATGTTTAAAAAATAAATTGTATTTTTAAAAAGTGTGAAATTAGTAAAAAAATACCTTATATCACATATTTCTTGTTTAATTTCAACAGGTTCTAATATTTTTTTATTTGTTTGTTTCGGACTCGTAACAGGGTCCAAGAAAGTAGAGCTTTCAGAATCAGATTCTTCCCTCTCACATTTTATTTTAATATTAGGCAGTAAAGGTTTGTTTTCCACACTTTCCTCCTCTTTTATTTTTTTCACAGGTGCCTTATCTTGTTTAGGCTTTTGATATGTTTCTTTTTTACCTTTCTTTACCTTTTGTACAGGTATTTCATTCTTTTGACTACCAAACATAAGTTTTTTGGCACCATTCATAATGGATACTCTCTGTTTGATATCATCCAAAGTTATGCCTGCTGTGTTTAGCTCTGGATGATTCTGAAATGAAAAAGCCAATAATATTGACAACATATATAACAAAATATTCTTATATATTTCTTTGTCCAAATAAAAAAAAAACAGTTATAAATAAAATCTTACTTGAAGGAACATTCATATTTAAAGGTATTTAAAATAATATACAATAAACTTTAGTAGTGCAATAGCACAGTATACAACTGTAAATGTGATGGTTGTGAGTTTGTTTCCCACTCAAGAATAGTTATGTTCATTTCCATTTCCTTACTGCAGTAGCAAACCAAAGCACAGCATTGGGTTCTACGTTTAAGCATGTAATGCCTCAAAAATTACTGGAAAGTAGGGAACAGTGTCTAAACACTTGGTGACATCAGCTAGAAGCTATAATAAATATAGTATATATATGAAATATTTTACATATTAAAGCATTTTTGCATTTACGAAACAATGTTACACTATTATTCCTATAATATTAATATTATTGTTCTCATATTTTACATTAAATATAATAAAAATTAATAGTAGTATAACATATTATAGTAATAGACAAAAACATTAATATTACACTAGTGCTTTGATTTGTACTGGTATGGGGGCCAATATAGAACATCAATACATGTGTTTGCATTGGTAAAGACAAGATTGTTGACTTTGATCCTCTGAAGGAATTAATTATTTTTATTTTCTTGGTCTGGTAACAACTTACTAAATGCCCAGAAAAATAGATGGAAAGTGAGATATGGAGTTTGCTATTTGCAGGATACAAAATGGAGCTAAAAATATAAAGTAATCTTTATACAGACCTCTCGATACTGTCTTCTCGCTCTATGAGTTGCTAGAACATTTTTTAGACAATCTAAAGATGAGGGATGTGATGGATCTGTAATTCCCAATGTGCCTGACACATTTGTTTCTATACCCTGGAAATAATTAAAACACATTTTTTAAATTATCTTGTCAATTTTAATTAAATCAATAATAATTTATGACGATTAATAACACTTTAAGATATCTAACTTTGAAATAATTAAGTTATATATGAACATAACTTATTCATGTAACATCATTCAATTAAAGAAGTAATCCCCCTAAAGCACAAAAACTATCTCAATAAAAGCAATGAATATACCATTGAACATTGAGGATTTAATATTCAGTTTTTAAGACTCGTAAATACTGCAATTACAATTGACGAAATGGTCATTTCATTGTATATTTGGATTCCCATAAATAAATGATTCCCCAAACACTTTTAAAAATATTATTTAATAAAAAATGCTTTGATTTGTTATGTGTCTAGTGGTTAGAAACTCTTTATTGTTGTGATTGTGAATAAACCAAAATCTTTTAGAGGTAAGAGTGTTAAGAAAGTTGTAATTGCAACACATGAGTTTTATATAATGCCATCAGAAGATATCATTCTAATAAGATATTTGCCATCAGAAGTTTATTTAAGTAACTGAAACTTGACAACATTACTTTGTCATAACTCAAAGCTCTTTCGAAGAAAAGCCAGGAGCGCATCCTATCTTCCGCTCCGCTATAATTGTCCAGTATTGTTAGTTATAATTAAAAAAAAATAAAGTGCAATTTGCAACTCAATGTGTCACCCTTACACATATTTTGCCTTTATAAGAAATTTGATCCTAAAAGATCATGCCATTATAGGCTTCGAATTATTTATATTATATTTATTATACATTTGGTAATAGTCTTTATGTGCATCATATTTATTATTTCCGAAGTTTAAAAGTTTGATTCAACTGCTACCTTCCGACTGCTACCCACTGTATATATAAATATGAAACAACAGTTGCAACAATACATGAACAAATCTAGATTAATATAATATTAAAAATATATAGATTGTATTATTCATAATTAACTTAGTTACTTATGTGTATGTCCATGCTTTTTTTTTAATATATAATACCCAAGGTTGTTACACCACTCAGCTATATGCTATCATAAAATACACATTTTCTTTAATTATATAGTTTACATTTTCAGAACAATATTTTTAAAAATTCACCTGTGCTGAGTGCATAGTTTTTCTTTTCTTGAAAGAATTTTCTGGTGGACCTTCTGGATAGTTCTCATCCTCAGATTCTTCTCCTCCCACCTCACTCCATATAGCTGCCAATTCTTCAAAGTATCTCTGTCTTGCTCTTACATATAATGGCTTGTAATTATTTCTCGAGGAAGGTTTTGGAGGCAATGCTGGAAGAAATGGTACAGGCCCCGGAGGTCCAGCTTTTGCCGCAGCTAATAATCTCTCACGTGATATTAAAACTTCTGGTAACATTTTTGCATAATATGACTTAGTCTGCAAAATATTTAAAACTACTCAATACCTATTCCTATAAGATTAATATGTCAATACTGGTTACAAATGAATTTTAATTGCAATATAGATAAAAAAATATTTCACCTTATGTTTTTGTTGTTTGGTTCTAGCTTTTAGTAAAAATTTCCTCATTCTTGCTATATCTGGTCTGTAATTTCCTTGTCTCAAATTACTAAAAAAGTTATTTAATGGAGATTTGAAATGGAATGGTTCAAAATTAAATAACATTTTAATTGTTATCTCTTTCTCCTCTTCATCATTTTCAGGAAATGTTGGCAGGAATTCTTTGAGGTACTCTTTATGTTTATCTTCCAAGCTGTCCCAAGTTTTTATAGAAAAGAATTCTTTAAATATGGAATAATCTTCGCAGAGATCCTGTGGAAGTTCTAAGGTGTGCCCGAGAATAGTAACTGGCTCAGTGAGTTCCTCCTCACATTCTGAACTTCCACTAGAGCTATCGGAAGAGCTACTACTACTATCACCACTATAACTGTTCTCACTCTCCACTTTTTCCTCCATAACTTAGTCTAAAGAAAGTAAAAAAAACTTTAAACCCTGCGTAATGATCATTTACCGTTTATCACGCGTTGATTTAGTGATTTTGCCTCCGCTACATTTGTATTTCGCGTTGTTTTGTTCCTGATGTTTACAAAAAACCGAATCTCTAATATACAACTATCCAACAAAGAGCCATGGACTTTTTTAAATAGCCGTCAAGTCTTGTCTAAAATAAAATACAACGCACACGCCAATCCGTACAGTTTCATACATACTATGCGCCAGAACGGCACATTGCGATGAGAAAATAGCTTGACAACCACGAACAGCGACATTTTGCCTTTTCAAAATAGAATTTTAAAACAAAACAAAAGTTGTCTATACTCTTAACATTGTATAATCTGTTGCCCTAATACAGATTATTTATAACATTTTTTTTTTTTAGGTTGACGCTACTACAATATGTCGCACAAAGCAGAGGGTACCTAGGATCCTGGGAACCTGCCAATTTTCGGCGGATTCTGAAGCATTGCATTTGAATGGTAAAACTCATCGCCATACTGTGCCTCGTTTTTAGAACGAGAAGATGAAAAATTGCTTAATAGCTTTATTCAAACTCAGATACCGGAGTATTTTTTTTCAGTACCGTAGTACTGAACTATTTTTTTTCTATAATTATTTCTATATTTTTTCTTTAACGAGAAAAGTTCCATAAATTTATATTACTATAAGCAAAATTAAAAGAAAATAATTTCTATAGAAGTAGGTTATAGATTTTTAATAATTCTTGTATAAGTAATTTAAGCCACTCTTATTTATATTTAAACATACATGCAAAGTGAATCTACTTTAATTCTACTAATTATTAATTATTATAATAAATCTTTCAAAGTATAGGTGAAAAATGTTTAGTATTGTAAAAAATATAATTCTGTGGATTGTATTGTATTCGTCTAAAACTTGACCTAGTTTATTTAGCAACTTAATGATCCGTATTCTATAATCTGTAGTAATAACCGAACCTACCGCTCCGATGGTAGACCTATCGAAAGATTTGACTTTTAATTTGACGTAAAATAAATCGTGGTGTAGTAAATATGGCTGACGAACTCAATGTTGACAGTCTAATTCATAGGCTTTTAGAAGGTAAAGTAAAGTTTTTTTACATTTTTTTTATCATATTGTCAATCAGCACCTATTGCAGTATTGTGGTAACAAATATTTCTATGTATATTTTGCTTCTAGTTGCGTAATTGTTGAGTGTATATGTATAGGAACGTCTAACTCATAAATAAATCGATTATCCTCAATTCTTATCTGAATCTAGTTTAGACGTTCATGCTCAAAAGCCTTGTAGACGGCTATTTTTTCCTAATAAGTATAGTGTAAATTTATTATGACTGCGATACTACTTAAGTTTATACTTCTATTATTATGGATGACAGATTCCATAGCATCGGAACAACTTCATGGGCTTATTGTTATGCTTTGTTCGCATTGTATGTTACTTTACTTGTTAATTTCACTTTATCATGCTGCTTTTTATGGGTTACATCAGTATACAGGCTGCAACAAGAAACAGCACGGCGAAAAGGGAAATTCAAAGACATCTTTTCAGGAGAATGTATGGTTACCTCCAAAATTATATTTTCCGTATTGAGCTAGATTTATGATTTCTTTTGATATTATATTATTTTAAATACTTTAAATAACCCTTGCTCAACTTTTCTTTTAACTCATTCACACCATGTTTTATAAAAGTCCAGCATATTATAACTTTTTAAATATTTATAAAGTGTTTTCTTTCCCAAGTGTGCTGTGTCTACACTTGGAAAGAAAAAAGTATATACTTTTTTAGAAAATATATTAAAAAAATAATGTAGCAGGATTTGAACCTGTGCCTTTTCCTTCCAATTTTTGAATGCATTGCTTCTTGGATGGCTTCCAAGAAGTATGAGTTCAAAACCTGCTACATTCCAAGTTTTCTAAAAAAGAATATTATAACTTTGTCTGTACCTTTCCTTGAATTGTATAGATAAAATAGTTATAAAGATAAAGTAAAAAAGGACAACATTAACGCCTATTGTATATAGCACTTCATTATTCAAATTCATCAAGATGAATGAAAATGAATGTTTTATTTTTTAAATAGATTTCTGCTTAAGCATAAAAAATATATATTTGTCTTACCTAAATTGTAAAATGAAATGTCTGGAAACAAAATGTTATTACATTACCATTTTCCATTTTCAATAAATGTAATATTGTTTGATTAATACTATGAAAAGCATGTATGTATTTACTTGTGGTCATGTGGTATATTATGTGTTATTGTTTATAAATGTAAGATAAGATCAACACAGTCCCTGCTCTATTAGAGCATGTCCAAAGAGAAGGTGTTTAGAAGAACAAAGTAAAGGTTCATCTTGTTCTTAAAAACATAAAATAAAATATAATGAAATTATTCCAGTTTACTGTAAACCTTCTCTTTCGACATGTACTTTTATTCAAAGGAGCCAACAAGATACCTAATGTATTAAGTAAAAATTCTTAAGGTAACAAACAGCAAAACCTAACTCCATCCATTGTGTAACCTGCATTTTGATAAATACACTTAATTGTTAACTTGGTCCATTTACTAAAACTTAATATTTATGTTTTTCTTTATAGCTAAAATATGTATAAATGGATGTTTCATTCACATTTATGAATAAATATAGAGAGAACCTATGTATAATGAATCAAGTTAGCTATTAAAGACTATATATTTGGTTCAAAAAGGCACAGTGCATAAGATAAACAATAAATATATTTTCATTATTAAAATATTTTTAGAAAACTTTTAAAAAAGAAATCTAGTGGGACTCGAACTCGCATATTGGAATTTATCCAAATTTCATATTTGTATGTTTTCTAAAAATATTCTGTAATGCTTAATGTAGAATTTAACTTTAGAAATATATTTTTTACATTGTCGCAGTTCGAGGATGCCGTCCTGGAAAAACAGTGCAGATGTCAGAATCAGAGGTCCGTGGCCTCTGTACAAAATCTCGGGAGATATTTCTGCAGCAACCAATATTACTGGAATTAGAAGCACCACTCAAAATTTGTGGTAATATATTATTTTTTCAAATTATTGTATATACATATTACATATACTTGAAAAGGAAACCAAACAAGCTACCATTTGACTGATTGTCATCTTCAAATGGGTAATTAGAAGAGCTCCCCAGGAGTTTTTATCATTGTAGAATGATATTTTCCACACTATACGCCACTAATATATGGATAGGCCACTGTGTTTATACTGTGTATTACATTTGATATCATATTCATAACCAGTTAAATGGCTAAAAAAGGTATATCATACAAATAAATAAAATATATATGTGATATAGTGATGCATGGTGATATTGTAATGAGTTGTTGTCACCAAATGTATGTGAACTGAAAAAGTAAATATTACAAAAAACGCTAATATATTGTTTAGACCTATTATGTTATATTAAACAACATTTTAAAGCATAAATAATAATTAGAATTAAAATATTAAATTATTAGTCACCATTCTAGGCTTTCTGCCTAAATTCAGGACACTGCATGTTGAATTGTGGAAGTCAATGCCGCATTTTGTCTACTAGGGTAGGAAAATGAATTTAATTCATTTCCCTTGAGTGGGTATTGAACCCACAACCATCATATTTTGCTTTGCCTATGCACTTGCTTGCCTATACTTACTTACTTATATTAAATATGTATGTATGTTATAATAATATTACTCATTTGATAAATATCAAATGAATAATATTATTATAGGCTACAACAAGTCTATTATAATAGTCTTGTACAATACTATACTATATTTAATCATTATTGTCTATTACAGAATGTATTCATAAGTTAAAGCGATAGATAATTTTCTCATTGTCTTAAGATTAAAACATCAACACTAATAACACACAATGCACTCAAATGAATTTATAATCATTTATCGTTTTTTTTATTTTCGTATTATATTATGAATTCTTAGATTACTAATGCACTTTTTTTTATAAAATTGATAAATTATTATTTTAAAAATATGGGATGTATAATAATGATTTAATGGGGTCATATATTATACATCTGATTATGTAATATTTCCTTCATTTATCATTTAATTAACATGTGGTCATGATTACTTGTAAAATTAGCAATAAAAATTATTTATACAACATTCAAGCGTTTGTGAGAGAAGATGCTAAGTAATAAAAACTACATAGTATTCATTTTTTTCTAGTCACTACCTAAAGAATTTACAAAGCAATATACATTGATTTTCGACCTTGACAGAAGTACGCAAAATAATGTGTTAATAACATATTTATATATATATATATAATTCAAATATAACATTTAAATATTATTTTCAGGTGATATACACGGACAGTACACAGACTTGCTGCGTCTATTCGAATACGGCGGCTTCCCGCCCGAAGCCAACTATCTATTTTTGGGTGATTACGTTGATCGCGGCAAGCAGTCTTTAGAAACCATATGCCTCCTACTTGCTTATAAAATAAAGTATCCAGAAAATTTCTTTCTGCTGCGAGGCAACCACGAATGTGCCAGCATAAATCGTATTTATGGTAAACTGTTATATATTTCTATGATCCCATTCGCTAGCGAGCAATTCCCAACCAAGTTGTATAATGAACCGTATACGAAACGCTCTCGAGTGGTTCTCGAGTACGCCTCCATTACTGGCCACATTAAGAAACGGCCTTCAGTTTAATTCCAACAAGTTGGAGTTGCTTGTAGCCTTGGATCTAATACCGGATGCGCTTTGGTATTCTTCTACTGTTTCGTATCTAATAGGATATTTTTGTTTTTTTAGGTTTCTACGATGAATGTAAACGTCGATATAACATAAAGCTATGGAAGACTTTCACGGATTGTTTCAATTGCCTTCCCATCGCTGCTATTATCGATGAAAAGATATTCTGTTGTCACGGCGGTCTGTCGCCGGATTTGCAGGGCATGGAGCAGATTAGACGGATAATGAGACCCACTGACGTCCCTGATACAGGTATGTATATTACAAATCAATAATATCTCAGATCTTGTAATAATTCATTGTTTTGTTAAAAGGATACTAAATCTATAATATGCAAGTAACTAGACAGAATGGATCTATGTACTTTAATCGGTATTAAATAATTTTTAAATCAAAAATAAATAATTTATCGTTTATTTGAAACAAGTCAGAAGTAAGGTGTAGTGCAGAAAAATATAGCGTAAAGTTAATATGTGTATGTGTATAAAATATGTGTGTGGTTTAATAGTTTTATTTGTTTTCATATACATAATTAAATTATACATGGAAACACAAGGAACCTAGCGTTAAGACACTCCCTTCCCCAAGAACTGCCAAAATTTTTAAACATTGCTCGTGAATGCGAAACTCATAACCATTGCACTTACAATCAATCGTTTTGCCGCTGCCGCCACGACAGACTTAATTTACAGTTAATTATCGAAATACAGAAAGAAATTATATTTAGTTATCTTGCTTAATTTCTTATTAATGCTATACGTTCAGTAACTATTTCCGTCATACTTCAACGAGAATGGAAAATTTCGCGTTTGGTGTTTAACAAAATAATTAAGGTAACGCGTGTGGTCATCGTTTATTTTTGTAATTGTCTTCTTGATGACTAACATTTGTTAATCTTGTAAGTGCGGGTACGAACTGGAGTTAATCGAATTATGATATTGCTATACATACGTATGCCTAAATGAAATATTTATTTACATTTATATTTTTATTTCTTCGCTCTGGTTTAGAGGCAAAGCGCGGCGTTGAGGTCCGCCACTCAACACACAATGCCTCCAGAACTCGGCGGAAAGTGGGGAACGGAGT
>DWAL01000199.1:0-13202 GCA_018230405.1 Heliconius hortense
ATTAACACGATTAAACATATTTGCATTACGAGCTTATCTTAATTTTACGCCTTCGCGACATCAAAAGCGTGCGAATATGAGATCTGTCTACGGGGGCAGATAACGTCTACGCTTGACATTATTGCGACGAAAAAGAGTATTAAATATTTCTTACGGTGGAATAGAAGGCACTAATTTGTTCGTCGCTTTATGAATTATTCTGCCCGTCTAGAGAATAACGGATACAGTGAAGCCTTTCAGTACGCCGTGTGCCAGTGGAGGCAAACTAAGTGATTATTAAACGAGACATAATATAGCTAATTTTAAAGTAAACTGAATGATTTAAAAAAATGAACTTTTTTAATTATAATTACGTATTTGGTGAACGTGATAACCTTGCATCATCACAGTGAGAATTTGGAGATCAATGTCACTCATTCGCTTAACAAATATATTTTTTTTCTTAAAAGAAAATAATTATTCATAGACATCCTTACAACAAAATTTCCTTTAGACGTAATTCCGTAGATGAGATGCAATAAATTTATAATATTTTTGTAGTAAATTTAATTTAATAAGGCTGACATTAGTATCGATTGCAACAGACAAAACGATAGTTGTACCGTACGTTGTTAGCGCCGTGACACTGGACTCTGGCATCTGTTCGTGGATGAGCAGTCAAAGTGATGTAACAAACGTCTCAGAGTATAACCATCGATAAGCCCACTCGAACGGCACCAATTTAGTGCAGTGGACGCAACAGTACTGCAGCGCTATAGTTAATAAATACACTGTGTTTTGGTATCCGGCACTGCACTGCTATCGTACAAAATAAATGTACGACAACAGAAGTACTCTAATTATTTGTTATTTATAAATATAAAATCATATTTTGTAATATAATAGCTTGGAAATAATAATAAAAATAAAAATAATATCTAATTGTTAGGTGTAGGTGAAAAAGTGAAGTGGAGTTGTGTCAATCGGAGGCAGTTGCTTGTTTCTTTAAAAATATTGCAACGGCAATATTTTTAAAGAAACTCGTGTGAAGTAATGTTATTGGATAATACATATCACTTATTGCAATTACGTAGAATGTCTTATCGAATAATTTTGAAAATATGTGTTTTCATCTTATTTTTTTAACTGCTTCCGATTTCTGATATAAAATACAAAAAATATTTTCATTATATTACACCAATGTAGTATATAATGTTATCATTTGGCATGTAATTAATCAAATGGCTCCATGAAATATATCAAACGAAAGGGTCATATATGATTTACCGTTGCCACTTAATTATTATGAGCGGAAAATTTAATCGTGTTACAATTTTGGGTATCTATTTATTTAATAACGAATGGTGTAGATCCAAATGGTTTTTTTTTTCGATTTGCAAACGAATAACTTCATACATCATATTTTTTATCTAGATTTACCCTCACTGTAGTTGACTTTGTGGGCTGTGCTAACGAATCGATCTTTAAAAAAATGTGTTCATACGAGGACGAGATTCAATAGCTCGCTATAAATAAGTGAAAATAAAAAATAAAAAACGGATAAAGGTGTATTCACACGATCGATCGCACCGGCGTGCATCCGAGGCGAGTGAAGCGGAAACGCCTGGGGCGCTGCACAGCGAATTTATCATACGATGTGTATATAGCTTTCAAAGTGTAAATATTATCTGTATATTGCACATGACAGATATACATCAACTCCACCTAGCTTGTTATTAGATAGATAGTCGATAGACTAAATTAATATTTGACCCGTTCAAAATATATATATTTATTAAATTGCTGCCTCTAAACTAAAAGTTACGAGATGTTAAATACATAGAAATAAAACTAAAAATAAAAAGTAAGTAAAATAGAAAAAAAGCACATGACAATATTGCCACCTCGCTGGCAGTGGCTATTGTTCACGAAAAGAAAAACAAAGAATTTTCGTATTTGAAAACAAGAAGGAATCGAAATTAAGTGTCGGTAGAATAGCGCCATTGAAAAATGATAAGCAAAGAATCATTTCACTTCAACTCTTGGCGCAACAACATAATTATGTTTATAGTAAAAGTTATGTCTTAATACTCATGCAAAAATATTAAACTGTTGACAAGTCATACTGTTAAACTTTCAATAATTTGTAGTAGTTGAAATTATATTTTGAATTAGATATTCAGTACGTTTCAGATTCACAAATGAGCTTTAATAAATACAGGGCCCGATGTTTGTAAACCATAATTTCCATCAAACTGTTTTGAAATTCAAATTGTATACGATTAGTAAGTATTTGGTTAAAGAAGATTTTATTATAATTATTACAAAGAAAGTAAAAATTCCTAAGGATACGGAATATTTAAAAAGGTTTCGAATTTGATCGAATAGCGCGTCTTCGGCGATAATAAAATATTGACAAAACAAACTTCGGTATGAAGCGCTCAAACTTTGGAGAAGGCAATTTTTCTTCGGGCATCAATGTCAGCGGCAATAATTTAAACTTTCACAACTGGCTAATAGATATTGTCAGGTTTGATCAAATAAAGCGGATATATATATATATATATATATATATATATATACATAAATAAGACAAACTTTAGAAGGACATCATCGAAAGTTAAAGTAGATGTCTTTTCCAAAAATGATAACGATCTCTTCGCCAACGTTAATCCGGTATTGTTATTGTAAAATATTACAATCTTTTCACCCTTATCCTCCATTACCCCTAACTTATTGCGGGTACCTAGCACTGATGGGGTAAAACTTTACTTTTATCCCTCATAAAGTAAAAATAATTGGCTGTAACTGCATACCTTCGAGGAAAGTAAGCGTCCGTGTCTCTTAGTATTACGGTGTTAGTTGTAAAAATTAATAATGTTACATTTTTTTAATGTTCTCTATAATTAATATTGTGGTCAGTGTGTGAGGCCAGTCGCGAAGCAGAGGCACGTTTAATTCCTTGCTCTAGCAATGAAGCATAAAGCGTGGCGTTGAGTTCCGACAATCAACACGCAATGCCTCCAGAATTCAGCGCAAACGGAAGTATCTCAATTTTAAGGGAGTACCTAAACACTAAGATCAGCAGATTCCCTCAGATTCCCTCTGCCTACCCTGCTATGTACGTAAACATATTATGGTTCACATTTCTATCCAACATAAGTTTAACTTTTATATAAACATAGATAGTTAAAGCTTTATTTACAATAATATATAATATTATATCGAAAGGCACAAGTATAAAATAAAATCCAACATAAAACAAAACAAATATACAAAATCCAAGACAATAGATGTTGCAATTTTAGTAATCACGTAGCCGTCCGATCTCAGGCGGGCGATGGGATAGAGATATTTCTAATTTTTCGGTCGACCGGCACCGCAGCACCGCTGCTTCAGAAATAGATAAAATAAACGCAAACAGACTGGAAAAGAAACGAGGGTTAAATCGCGAAAACTAGCACTGTTTGTGACGATTTAAATCACTGTGTTTAACGTAGAAAAATGTAGCTACAGCTAGTTAACATTTTATTTATGTATTTAATGAGTATCTAATTTTATTTATATATTATGTCAAAGAAATTTAATGGAGATATTAGTTTGGTTATTTTATTACATATATAAAACGTTAATATAAGTGAGATATATTCACTAATGTAAACAGATACCTACAACGCTAGCAAAATCAATGTCTACAAAAAAATCTGAAACAAATAATTTTAACAATAACCATATTTTAAATATAAATATCTAAATACAAAGCTAGATCGTAAATATTTCGACATTTTGCAATTTTAAAGACGAAAGCGAAACAGCGGAAAGAATTCTAACGGGGCAATATCGGCGACCACCTGCTCCGCTGAGATAGGGATCATAATGTTAATTTAATTAAAGGACTAATCTAAATTGCAGAGGACCCGACACCCCGACGCCCATTAAAGGGATATTTCGTCGCCGACTGCGAAACTGTCCGTAAATAAATATCTTGGAAAACAAGGATGAAACTTGGAAACAATATATTTTTCTACTTTATAAGGAAAAAAAATTAAATACGAATAAAATGGGCTGAATAGAACCAGTTATTTATTTACCGTGTTGTAATTAAAAGACAATGTAACAACAAGACAATGATAAACATAACTATAAAAATGTTGTTCTTTTTTATTTTTTTGTCTATTGCAGAATAAAGAAAACTTGTTAGATGAGTAAGATTTTAAAATTATATATTCATAAGCCGAGACATTGTCTAAACTACCAATCATCTTTGTTGGGATAATATAAATGAAAAAAGGGTTTCTACTACAACTAAAATAATTTAATCAATAGATGTTTGCTTTTATTTATTGCCGATTTTTTTACGAAACAAAAAGAACGAGCCAACTTTAATTAAACGGTAAGGAGGTAGTTATCTTAAAAGCAGAGAGCCAGTTTAATTTCTATTAAAAGGGGTAGCTGAAATCTGTTGCATGGGAAGAAAAAGTTTAGAGATAAGATATTTTTGCATCTTTATCGGAGCGAAACGGAACGAAAGCATCTCAAGAACTTGGGAATCTGGTAGATTGAACATTATAAATTTGAATTTACATTTATAATTAGCTAAGTGTTTAATTAGTTAAGCTCAACTAACCTCTAGAACCGATGGCCTAACGAACTATGTAAGTTTTACAACGTATCCACGTTAATAATAATATTTAATTAAATATGAGAAACATAACTTTCTAGTATATCAATTATTTTTATTATATACCACATAGATAATTTAAAGTGATATTTTAAGACGACGTGGCTTTTAAAGGTCACAATTTCTCCCATCTATATTTATCTATTGATGCTATTTTATTTATGATTTTTTATAAGCAGATTATATATAGAAGAGAAATAAAGAGTAAACTATATTATAAAACTAAAGAAGTCAGTTAGGCAAGCTTCCTTCATATCTCAATCTGTGTACGAACTTCTCATTAAACAGAGCATAATTCACGTATAGTATATCAATTGAAGTCGGACGGACCAATCCATTACAGCACTCGCACAGTGATCCGCCCAAATTATGTCCAATGGATAATTAATTATTAATCGCTCCTGCTCACTTCAATAACAATGGCCAATAATCGCTGTCATCTCTTTGCATCATAATTCAGATATGTCGTGTATAATATTGGTGGTGGTTGGGTGGTGGTGGTGGTGTTTCAATATCGAATGAGTGGATTGATGTATGCATATCGATAAAAAATATCAATGTTATGATTATTGGATGACGAATAATAAATTATCGAAATTAGGATCCTGTTAAAGAAAGAGTGTCAAATAAAAGAAAGAAAGTATATTTTGTTAGCAGGGTAGTCAGAAAAAATCTAGTGTTAAGACATTCCGTTCTCCTTTTTCCACCGAATTCTGAAAGCATTGCGTGTTGAGTGTCGGAAACTAACGCCGCGCATTGCTTCGACACCAGGAAAAAAATAAAATATTAAATTTTTCATTTCCTGAAATGGGAATCGAATCAACAACCTGAAAGTGCATGACATGTCCAATTATATGCTTTATGTACGTATTTTTAAAATATGCACATTTAGTTCTGTACATAGCAAATTAAAGAATTAATTTGTAAATTTTATCTTAATTTCCTAAAATAATTTTACATTTTTGACAAAAATTGTCTTGTGTAATGTGTAAGTATAACAGGATAGAATTGATGCTCAATGTAACCGATTAAAGCAAGCTTTGTACACGTAAATAACAAGGGCTTATGTAGGGATTAAGTAAAATTTAAAGGACAACCTAAACAATTACCGCTAATTGGTTACACTGTCAGGCCTTAGATAATAAGGCGCGGGTTCTTCAAAATTCCCCTTTACTGTCTCTCTTACACTTTGCCGAAATTGCCGTTCGTAGAAATATATAGCAAGAGCTGTGACACCACACATTGGTCTGTTAGGTTTATGTGTTGAAATTCAAATTTGTTGCGAGTGAAAATACGATCGGTCCCAACTTGCTGCACAGCTTAGATTTTGCAACCTCAATTGAATTTAGCAGCGGAACTTACAGTAACTACGTGGTTGGCAAAGTGGCTTATGATACTCAAAGGCTTCTTAAAGCTAGTGTAAGGTTAAAATAGAATATATGTATATCGTACCACATGTATTTCTTTTATTACTATTATTTAAGTATAAATTGACTTTTTATAATACTAAAATCCTTTGCTCCTATGAATGAAACTTGAGTGAAACTTATGAATAATGAGTTACGGAGGCAGGAGTTTGTAAAATAAATCAATCTTATTGTTAAGGAACTGTTCACTGCTTAAACGGAATAGTTTACTAAAAATGGTTTCGAAATGGGCGTACTCGTATGAAAATAATTGAGCTAGCATAAAGAAAAATAGCAGTAAATAACGTTCCCATAAGGGCAATTAAATTCTTCATTCCGGAATAAAGAAAAGCAAAGAAAATCCAGAGGAAGACGTGTACATCTGTGGTTATTTTTCACAGCGTTCTAGTACAGTGTAAATTGTAGTAGAAAATTCTCACTCAATTTTTAAAATGACGTAGACGAATAGAAGTCTATACAATGGTTGATCGATTTATTAATAGGAGAGTTCAAAAGAGCTCTCGGGCGAAACAATCCCTCTAGTATAGAGGGATTACAATAATATCTCTTTTATATATGATACAGAACTCGGGACTTAGGGAAATTCCGTTACTAAGTCCTAAAGTATTTAAATCGAAATTTAATCAAACACAAAGGATGCAATCTACTCGAATATGCAGAAAATCGAACCCGAAACCATCCAATCGTAGTAAATCTCGAATTCCGAGTTGAGCTAAGGAGTCGGTCGGTCCCGACCAAGTCCCTGATTTAAATTGCAGATGCCTCTGGGGTACGAACGCCGACTCCCGCGATATGCTAATCATAGTCAAGCTAAGGATTATCCCTGTTTACACTCAACAAACTCACTTAATTTTGTACTGACAGACATCTTGTCATTCTTATTACAACTAGCTATGGCGGAAAATCAGATAAACTATATTAACAAGTTCAGCATATTATATTACTAATATATATTTCGTCGCTTCCTTCGAAGATGAGATGAAAGTGACGGAAACCAACGCCGCATTTTGCCTTCGAGTGAGATTCGTATCCACAACCCGAGTTTACAGTTACAGAGTTACAGACTTGTGCCCCACGACTGGTCTCGTACTATTTATATTGAAAATCTAATAAAATATATTAACTTCACTGCTACAAAGATTAAGTAATTTCGGTACGCTCGAAATGCCATTCTTAAAGTACTGAACTAAACTGATTAAGCCCTATAAATTTTACAAATCCCTATAGGAGATTGTTAAATTTATATTAGTAGTAAGAATGTTTTCAAGTCTCCATTCTCAATTCCCGAACTCCTTGACACCGTTAAAGATCTCGTCCTCGCTTAAGTGTTCATCTTTTGGACAAAATTAACTTAAGTCTCACTTCTTTGTGTCGTAAAAGAACTTCTTAAAGTTCACTACAAAATACAATAAAATTACATCTAAATTACACAAAAAACGTAGTAAAAATCATGTTTTAAAAATGTTACAAAATCGTACCGTTTATATTATTTAATTTAATTTATCGTCCAAGTTCGGTACATTGTTTTCTTGCAAAATTTACCATTCTCTGCAAATATTTAGATTCGCGAGCGAGCAATAAGTACGCTGGAGACGTCGTAAAGTCGACCAGAGCTGGCACTAATACGAATTTATGTCGATGGACTTACGGCCCGGTCCACATCGATCCTATAACAGCCCTTATTACACAAAGTGACTCCAATTTTATAAAGCTAAAAGTGTTTAACGACATTAAAAATAAATTTAAATTTGTTTAGTACCTACCTACTTTAAGTTATTTATACGAAATTGAAATATATATTAATAAACCAATATAAAAACTGACAAGAATTAGCAATTTTAATTCAAAACTGCAAAGAAGTTTGACCAAATATATTTCCTGTTTAACTTAAATATATTGAGTTTAAGGAGGAAATCTTAGAAATTTACATGATAAAGGCACTGGGGTACGTTCTCCGTTCGCTTGGTGTCTTCTAACAAGGGATGGGAATGTTTGAGGTATCTGACGCAAGCACGTGAAATACGACGAGAAAATTCAAATTGAAATCGTGAACACGCTTAGGTTATATGGAATTAATGTACAAATGTTTATTATATAAAAGGAGACATTTACATGCTGCTTGTAGTACAAGATTGTGTTAACACTTTTTTTATTTCACGCTGTATCTCGCAAGTTGCAGGATTGTCAGAGTGAACTTATTGGTTAATACACTGTGCTATCCTAGAGGAAAGATCCTCTGAATTCTGAAGGCATTGCGGGTTGAGTGTTGGAACTCAACGCTGTGCGACACCAAAGTGAGGAAATTTAATTATTAAATGTCATTCCGTTTAGTGGGAATAGAACCCACAACCTATTGCATTTACAATCGCACGCTTGTGCCCCATTACTAGCCTCGCTGGTGGACGGCGTTAACTAATAGCTTATGTAGATTCGTATATATATATATATATATAAAGACAAAAACTATATAATTTCAAAAGTAAAGCAGCCATCATAATATGACTAAAACAAACATCACGTCAAAGGGTTAATTAACAAGATTGTCGGACTGCCACGGCGCTATGAAAGATAAACTTGCGGCGAGAGGCCTACCTACGTACGTCAGGCGCCAAAGTTCGCGATGTGTGGCCGCGCGATAGTAATTAACATCGCCTCGTAGACTCTACTCGTGTTCGCCTCTATCTGCGATCTCATCCCGCCAGCTTGAGCTTTACAACTGAATTAAATTTTATTTATTATGAGTTGAAATATTATTATTTTTAGGTGTATTTCATATTTCGTGAGTGGCATGACTAGATTTTTTATATGCGATAAGAAGCTAGGTTAGTACAAAATGTCCACATACACAGGTCGAAAGGCAAAATTCGCAACGTGCGGGTTGCCACACGAATAGTAATTAACAGGGGATCGCAGTCTCCGCACATGTTTCCCTCCGCCGACCTCCTCCCCCCCTCCCCTCCCGCTCCCCCCCAAGGCCGAAGCGCACCGATTGAATTAAACTTCAGCAGGGTTGTTGTGGCTCAGATTCGAGGTTGGTTTTGTCGTTCGCGTTTTGTGCAGCTGCGATTAAACTACCAATACTTGTTCGGCGTTTATTAGTTTTGCTATCGACCTTTTTGTTTGTGGCGTTTGAGCGCGTCTACAATCGCAACCTTTAATTGTATCCACGCTTAGGTTTTTTCTAAACATATTAGTATATAGTATCTGTATATATTTACAATAAAAATATTTTAGTATTAGTAGTAACAACTTTATATTTCGTAATACAAGTAATCAAAAAAACATTGGATGCACTAAGTGAAAGAAAATACAACTAACTAAACTAAAGTAAGCACTTAGTGTTAAGAAACTCCGTTCCCCACTTTCCGCCAAGTTCTGGAGGCATTGCGTGCTGAGTGGCGGAACTTAACGCCGCGCTTTGCCTCGATACCGAAGCGAAGATATGAAAATATTAATTTAATTTCCTCGATTGAAGATCGAACCCACAACCAGTCGCGTTTACAGACCTCAATTTAAACAGAACATAATCTTTGCATGAAGCAAGTCTAAATAAGCTCCACACTAACGATGAAACAAGAAAGAAACAGGCAAATAAGGAAATAAACTTACAAAGAGACACGACGTTACATACATAGTAGTAGGTGCATCTACAGTACGTATGCACGTCTAGTGTGTACGAGCTCAATGTCAACAGTTATAAATTTTTTTCCACATACAATGTGAGACCGAAACAAGGAATGTGGAGCAGTAAGGTAGTCTGGGGGGAGTGGGGAGGAAGTGAGGGGGGGAGGGGGTGTGGCTTACACTCCACTCTACGTAGAGCACAATTAGCGCACGCGACTCAACGCGGCTTGAGTTTTAACAACGCTGCGCTCGGAACACTCGGCATCATTCACACGAGATGCCTCCTCGCGGGACTGACTGCGCCCGTACTTGTGCCTGTGCGATACCGACGTACGACGTACTAATGCTAATTGACTGGTTTTAGATATTTATTAGTATAATTGCGGATGACTAATACATTGTTATGGTGTTTTAAGTTTGCTGCGCGTCTGTAATAATAGTTTTCTTTAATTCCAGTGTGAGGTAAGTCATGGCGCAGGGGCAGAAGCGTGTGTGTAAACGCAACGGGTCGTGGGTTCGATTCCCATTCGAGAAAATGAAATACTTAATATTTTCATTTCTAGGGACTAGTGTCGAGGCAAATCGCGAAGTTGTATTCCACCACTCAACACGCAATGCCTTCAGAATTGGACGGTAAATTGCGGAGTGGAGTATCTTAACACTAGGCTCCCTCTGCCTACTCTGCTACATGCAGGATACAGCGTGAAGCTGAAATTAAAAGTGACTTACGACACATATACCTATATGTTATAATGCCTATAATATTATTTTAACGTAGTTAATTTAATATTAATAGATTATTTAAATTATAAAATAAACAACGCTGTTATACAGTATAAAACAACTGTTTTGTGCTAAGAGGAACTATTTTTTTGAAAGATCGAGTCTAGTTCAATGTGTAGCTATTTTATAAATGTAAATAACAATTGTAGCATTATCATAACGCCGACAGCATGAGAACAAAAATATAAACTGAAGTTTGAGTCTGTTGTAGCGTAGTACGTTACTTTACGGGCGATAATTCTGGGTTCTATTCACGCTCGAGAGCATTCATTATATCAATTTCACCGCTCTAATAGATGAAGGAGGATGGAGAGAGCGCGGCGTTGAGTTTCGCCGCTCAACGTGCAATGTATAGACCCGAAAATGGTGAATGGACTTTCTTAACGCAAAATTCGCCCTGCGTAGCTAATTGTGGGAAAAAGTGTGAAAAGAAAAACAAAATTAATATGATAGTAAGTCATTGAAACATCTATACTTTTCTGAAGTATAACTAAAAGTAGATTTTTATTTTAATAAATCGAGTAACAAATTGAAGTCTTAAAGCACTTAGTATATAAATATTATAAAGCTGTTAAAATTGCACCATCTTAACGTAATTTCTAGGGCTTTATATCCTCTGGAGGACGTCAAAGCAGCTTTCACGGGATCGCGTCGCGTTTTTGTTCCTTTTAGAAATTATAAATTATTTGTATTATTTGTATCATAACATTGTTGGTTTATATTTTCGGCTAAGTACTGTAAATGTGATAATGAATGGAATATGTTGAATGATTTGACACTATATTACAGAAAATAGTTTATTTAAATTTTGCAGTTTTTTATGTCGTTGTTGTGCCTATTATTATGCCAAATAAATATAATTCGTATCAAAAATATTAAATAACCTTGATAGTTACGTTTCAATAATTGTTTTTATAAATTTTTGTATATTAAGTGATTAAAATTACCTATATTTAAAAAGTACTATAGTAGGTATCCATTAACATACGTTTTCGTAGTCTACGAAAAAATATAGTGATTTTAAAACTAAAATATTTTTTCAAGAGAACAAGCAAACGAAAGAAGTTATTAAACATCCTCGTGTACGCAGTCAAAGCTACATAATAAAACTAAATGAAAACCGCAGTTGGCGCGTTCATAATAAGCAAAACCCTTTATAAGTAGAAAAGAGTATTCCGACTCTAATATAAACAGCAAACGCAATACGTGAGGCTGCTACGAATTTGTTCTCGTGTTTTTTTTTTTTCAACTTTGCATAAGGGAATGTCAGTTGGTGCTGTATTAAACGAGATTTTCAAAGATGTTTTTGAATTTACAAAATAGTATGCATTGAATGCAAAAGACAATCTTTAGTATCACCTTAAATTATTTAACTTAATACAGTTAATAATTTTACTGGTTAAATATTCTTAGGAATTCTTCTTTGTAACTAACTGTAGGTTAATTGTCTGTCTAATCTTCATTCATTCATAACTTGAGGCCAGTCGTGGCGCAAGGGCACAAACTGTGTCTGAAAACGCGACTGGTTGTGGGTTCGAACCCCACTTGAGGAGATAAAATATTTACTTAAATTTATATTTCCATTTCTTCGCTCCAGTTTTGAGGCAAAGCGCGGCGTACAGTTCCGCCACTCAACACGCAATGCCTCCAAAATTCGGCGGTAAGTAGGGACGGAGTGTCTTAACACTAGGTTCCCTCTGCCCACCCTGCTGTGTGCTACAGCGTGAAACTGATTTAATTAAATTTTTATTCTAATCTTCATTCTAAGACGAGGTAGGAAATACACGGTAACACTGCAACTTTTCTTTCAGATCTAAACGGTATCTTGATAGTAGAGCCTAAAAGATATTTTTATTATATAAGTGTTACATGCTTCGTGCATGTAAATTGTTTACAAAAAACCTTATTTCGTTGTTGCATGTATAAAAACAAATATTAATATCGCTCTATCATATATAAACCTGATAAAATTGTCGAGTAAAAGCATTTACATTTTATAAAAATATTTACTTTATTGTTCAACAACATTAACGGACCACTCAACTTGTTTGCTATAGAAAATCTTTATGATATATGAAAACATTGTTTAACATGTTCTTATTCATAATTGTAATGACTCTTTTAACTGAATTTTTTTATAAGCCTTTCGGTGCCAAGCTTAATAAGTATGGTCTACTGCTAATAGCAACAAGATATTTTTTTAATAATATATTAATTTACTTTTGTTAATAAATATTTTTTTAGTCTGTAATATATTTTTAATATCTTTTATAATGTTCTTAAAAAGTACGTAGCCACACATTTCGCGATATAAAACCACATGAACAATCTTACTTGAATTAAAATAATATTTATATATAGACAGAGAACTGAAGGAGACGTGACACTCACATAATATAAAAATACATAGCAATTAGAGTTAGTAGTGTATACGAATGTAGGTATATAATACTGGTCGTATCATTAACGCGTTTTAAAAATGTCACTAACTAGTAGCCATGAATTAAAGTTGACAAGGCGTGTGCTGCTGTAGCCTTCTTTGCATGCACTCGACTCGACCTGACTCTTTAGCCTAACCATCCAGTACTTACGGTCTTGGGGAATTACTTACATGTTCGTGTAATGATTTTATATTTATAAGTTTTAATATTCGTGAGGCCGGTCGTGGCGCAGCGGCACGAGGTGTGACTGCAAAACCGACTGGTTGT
>DWAL01000200.1:0-13200 GCA_018230405.1 Heliconius hortense
TACAAAACAATCATACAGCAATCAACCAAAAAAATTTTTTTATAATGAAAGAGTACTCAAATCTAAAATTAACATGAGTGAAAACAGAGTTTGTAATGTTCCCATCCACTTGAAAGTGTTTTACTTTTAAGTAATTTCACTTGTGTACATAAACCCCTCACACGCACACGCACACGCACACAGCGCGCGGCCGCAGATGTTGATTCCATAAAATAATATTTCATGTAAAGCACTAACCGCCCGACCGAGGGCGGAAGGATTGAGTTCTATTTTTAAATTTTATATTTCAACAATTCACGGCCAGACTCTTTGTGCCACGGTTTTTTTAACAACAAAAAACGCTTACAATTTGTCCTGTACTGCATTGGCTTGAATTATCTTCGCAGATAAAGAACGGTGATTAATCGTGGACGCTATTATACTTTGATGTTCCTTAATTATAAATAAATAAATATATTATTCTCATGAAGTCTAGATCTCATTTTATATCAAATTTGTCCACAAAACATCAAACTGTACGTCAACCTAAAGCTATTCACGTATTCTCCGCGATCATTCATCAATTAAATCGGTCGAAGTCTTGTTATTAAAGAGAACAAAAAAGGAATATGCCCCGAGGCGAGTTTAAAAAGCTTCGTTTCGAAGTAAAGAATGTTGTGTACAATCTTGGTTCAGACAAAAAAGTGACAACAGATAAAAAATAAAGCACAACACAACACGGTCGGGGAACAGATTATCAGCGCTAAAAGGGTTGCTCCCGCGCTCTCCTTCTTTTGTTGCTTCCAAATTCAAACTTCGAGCCCGTACAAGGAGCGTTCGAATGCGAATTCTATTTTTGAATATTCTACCGAGAATTTTTAATTAATGCCGCTCGACTGTGCTCGTATTTTTAAAATTCGTATTCTGTTTTAAATCGACTTCGATATTCAATTTTTGCGTTCGATTCCCGCGTTTTTATTTTTTATTTATGTTGTGCGATAATGACGTTTCGCTTTAAGTGCTTTATTTCGATTGCCGATTTTATTCCGATGTTCTCCTTGAAGGTCGGTAGTTTTAGTGATTAATGGCCGAGATATGTGGAGTGCTTTTTAAACGAAATATTGAATTTAATGATGTTTTGTGGAACTCTCCATGATCTGTTTTTATTTTGCACGTGGGCGGATTTCTATGGACAATCACAGCGTTTTCACATCTACGATAAAGACGTTGGCGAGTACGCAGTCGTGATTTAGAGTGTGGTTATTATGCGATATAACTTGAGATTTATTGACATTAATAAGAGAGTGTTTGATAAAATTGTGTACGTGTCCGATTAGTTGGCAATTAGGTGTTTATTGCGTACGTCATGTCACAATGGGCCCTTATGAGTGAGCACTGGGAAAACTTACGAGGTTTCAATTGGAAAGAAAAGAACAAATTAATAGCAAAAATTTAAATAGATACAAGTATCAACAAACTTAAGTTATTATGGTTTGAATCCAACTTGCTTCATTGAATATTATTATCAAATAATAAAAACCTAAATGTTCATTAAAATGCAGAAATAGCACAGATCGCTTGAAAATAATATAAAATTGACATATAAAATACATATAAAGCTATATCTGGCGTGTTTGAATTAGAAATCTAAATGTCAGAGCATCGCTAGGCGATGTGTATATGTGTACATATATGAATACGTGGACACTCAGCATTTATCATGCACTTATGAGTAACCAATAACTCGCATTAAGGGGTCGCTTGACACACGCACAGCATACGCAAGTCGTTGCCCTCGATACGCAAATGGGACGTAACACCTATTTATTGGATGTATTGCTTTTGTTTTAAAAAATATGAGAATTAATTATATTTTTAGTAAGATGAAGTTTAATTAAATAAGCATTTCACTAGCAAATCAAGGTGTCTTATATTTTTTTGTAAATATTTAGATATGCGACAAGTTTTAAAGAGATGTCAATTTTTTTTAATTATAATATTTTTACAAGAAATTCTAAGTGTCTGTATTAAAATTTAAAATGTTATTAAAACAATAGGATTAGATAGAATAATTTTAAAAAATGTTAAAATCACACACAATGTCTTACAAATACTTAAACACAATCTAACAACGGGGTAACGTTAACATGTCCGTCATCTTCCCAAGCAATAGTAATCATTCGATCGTATAATAGCTTCACTTAATATTCCATTTTCGAAAATATTTGAATCGTCATGCTCGTTCCATTCCTTTGTATCGGCTGCTGGTGTGTATCAGATTTTAAATTTGGAATCGATTCCTATTGGTTAAAATTTTAACGCTCAATCAGAATGCACGTTATTTGACAATTGTAGGAATATTTTATTTGTTTTTTTTTTTTATATTTCACAAGCAGCGATATAACATTTAATATGTTACTTCGTAACTTGTTTTGCTTCTGCTTATCTGTAACTTGTAAGCTTTATTTTATGATATTATCGTTTTATATATAAATATCAAATTATTTTTTATTAAATTGCGAAAAAATTTTAAAAATATAAAATACGTTAACGTGTTTTATTTTTGGTTCCAGGTACAAATCCTAATCGTGTAGTGCACAAAAGGAACAAACGGAAACAGGCGAATTGTCACGAACTTTACCAAGAAATTAGCGATTACATCCTAATTGAGAAAAGGTTTCTTATAATATATGCTTTTTAGGAACTACTTAGTATAAATTTGAATATACTCATAGGTTTTGAATGTGTATGTTAGTTTTTTGTAAACATTACACGTACTTTCATCGATTTAGCCATATTTTATCTACATTTCAAAACCCTAAAAAATAGTTATTTAACACTTTATAATATATTCTAAACAAAGTTATGGCAACTCGTCCCTTGCGTGATTTTATTACTGTCCCCTACCCTTGAGTTTATTTTAAAAAATGGAAAGCTGAGCGTATTCAATAATTGATGATGGAACTGGACTCACCCCTTCGTAATCTCGTTGAGGGATAACGCTCACATACAGACATATGTATTTATGTTTTTATATATAAATATGGATTTATTTGGGTTTTGACTGTATACAGGATTACATTTTAGTAGACTATGCCAGTTAGCTTTAACTTTAGCTTTTGTAAATACATATATTTCTAAAGACTTAGTATACAATATATTAATAAGAAGTTCAAAAGAAATATCACCAATTATATTGTGCATTTTGAAGTTAGTTGAAGTTATTTTAATATATTTAACTAGGTCTCTTAGTTAGGCATTCTCACCGTTACTTCGAGGCGGTAATTTTATAAACGTAGTGTTACGTATACTATTAACACCTTAATTAGAACCCGACTACGCGTTCACAATTACAATTGATACCATACACCTGGCAACCCGTCTACACTAATACCTAAGTATTGTTTCACTGAAATATCTTCTTTATTAAGAAGCCATACGATCAAAAATGTATTAAAATATTAACACTAATGAAACGTTTAACCGCCTTTACAATCAAGAATCGATAGCGAATGTATTGATATTAAAAATCGTGTTTTTGTCCGTTCAAAGTTGAAACAAAGCGTTGGTAATTCGTATGAAGTGACTTGCACTTCGCCCGCTTTGTTCCTCTATTCATAAAACGTATCTATTTTTTTTAATCAAAGATAATTGTCATTAATAATTGTGTTCGAGATAGATGTATTGGAAGTTTAATTTGAAAATGTTTCAGTAGATGGGTTACATGTTGCGTCGCTAATGACTTCCCTATAAGAGCATGTTAAATGAACAGTACAATTTTGAAAATTTTCGATTTTAAGTTTATTTTTCGTGAATGTCGACGAGTTTCGTTGTCTGAATTATTTATGAACAACTTACTTCCCGAGCCTTTCGCTAACGTTTTTGGGAATAAATTCATCGAAAAACGCCTTTTATACAGCATTAACATTATTTATGTGAAACCGAGTCCGGATCGGAGGAAATATGATTTTGGAAACTCGATTGTCTTCAACTTAAATTCTTTTTGGTATCGAAATAGTGAGTTTTGACGATAAATTTATTTACGAATTCGCCATACATTGGTATTTTTCTACGAAACAGAGAAGGATTTTATGAATACCATATTTAGGAGTAAAAAGTCAGAACAAGTCGAAGCAAGCCGAATCCAATGATTGCTCCGTGAGATACTTCGTAACAATGTGATTATTTCCTTTTTAATGGAATATACGGATTCCATTTACTAAGAAACAGAATAATCCATCGTAATTTAGCAAAAAGTTTACTTGGAATTTAATAATCGGATATGTTGATAAATGCACGCTCCGAGATAAGTTGTTTATAAATACCATTTATAATGAATGAATATTTCCAACTCGGCGAATACTTCGTTCTCGATATATGGCTAACTTTAACTCGATATCGCGTATTTTTACCATTTTTTTTACAGTTCTAAAGTAATAAGGTCTAGACAGCAGTAATTACTTAGACCGTGTATTTCGAGTATACATATATGTATGTATGCACGTTGTATTAATACGAATTATCCTCTGACCTAGATTAGGTTATTAAATATTCTAGATTCGTATACAATGGTGACCATAACGTCGGATTATGCAAAAGTAACAAAATACATTTTTCGGTCGATAATGGTCACTTGATACGCCGAAAACGGCATAGAAAGTCGTAATAACAAATTTGATGTCGTATAGAATAATTTTACTGAGACGTGAGCGGGAACCGACTCCAGGAGTTGCATACTGATGGGCTATGAGTTTTCCGAATAATATATACGTTTTCATCGAGAATAATATAATTACGATACTAATATTCGCTACATAATAAATGTTAATTGGATTGCGCGAGCGCATATAAGATAAATGTGAATTCCATTGACATTTCTATTAAGTTTATTTTAGAGTATGTCTAATGTCAGTGTCCACTTGCTGTAAAAAAATAATATGTTATAAATCGAATTAGAAAAGAGTGAATTATAAGTATCGTATTCGATAATAGAAACTCTATTGAATTTGGCGGCTTAGTTTTTATAAACTAATAAAATATAAATATTTCATTCCATTTTAAAGTTGTCAGATTTAAAAGTCACTACGTCTACTTATAGTCTTATTTAGAAAACGAGTATTTGATCGATCGTAACGTCAAAATGAAGATAAAATATCAATTTACATTCTAACAATTTAGCTAAAAATGTTATTCTTTTAAAAAATAAAAAGCTTATTTCTATATAATATATTATTGTTAGAAATTTAATTTAACTATGCTATATAAAAGAATAGTCGCAAGTCCACGACCAGTTATAACTTATAAGTAATACTAGTAGCCATATTGCTATTGTGAAACTTCAATAACTGCGTAGCCCGCATATTAAAAACCATCGCTCGGACTAAACTGCCGGCGAAAACGGGAAACAATCGCCCGACCATATTTGAAATCGTTTGAATATGGAACTATTTAAAATTTCGAATCCGTTGCGTTATCGCCGCGACGTGCTGGCGTTTCCCGATTGTTCTTTTTTAATTTGAAATTGGAACGCTATGACAATATCCGTTTAATAACATAAACTGAGTGACTGTGTTGCCTTGTCTAGCTTTTTTGTTGATATGAATACTATAAAAAAATATTCGCAAATAAAAATTTTTGCCACCTGCGGAACGCTTATTAGTAATTTATCTTTCTTTGAAAACGAACATATTTTAAACTCACTCTCTGCATTACTTTAATAGTGCTCATAAATTAAGTAGGTAAATGGCGTTTCAATTTTTTATATGCACTATATACTCTATGTATGTTTTTCATAAATTAAAATAGTTAAGTATATCTTCTCACGAGTATTAGATAAAGCAATTACTTAAGCCGTCGTCTTATAAGAATGTTATCATTTAATAACCGTATAATATAACGGTAGAGACCAAAAACGACTTCGTGGATCAAGTACGCTTTAATGCTAAACACTACAAGGCTTTGCACTTCCTTTACCAAGTCCAAAAACAAGCTGTTATTAAACACTTATTTATATTCAAAATTTAAATTTTAATTGTATTAAATTTTAATTTTAAATTTACATCATAATTTTACTATTAAAATAAATTAGGTAAAATTCTGATTGCGAAGGAAAGTATTCTAAGTTTATTAGTTTAATATTTAGATACTGTTGACTTTATATAAAGGTAAATTTAAGCAAAAAAGTATTTCATATTTTTTCTTTTAGAAGACCTTTAGAAATAATGTAAGTTAGCTATTTTCACCTAGAGAAACTTCACATAGTAATTACTATTATTTTATAAATTTAAATATTACAGTGTGATTTTATATTTTTATCGAACGATAATTTATAAAAGTTAACCATTTGTCATTGTTTTTCCAATTTTAACACTGAACTTCAAACTGAAAGTCAAATCGATCTAAATTTAAATGCGGGCTACCAAAATATAAGGACCAATCCACCAAACGTAGGTTACCAGAAAATGTAACAATAATTGTCCCTTCGAAACAATATCGTGAGCAAAGTGAACTTCAAGGCTTCAAGAATAGAAGTGTAATTTGTGTATCCTATGGTGAACAAGCAAATTGGTGACTTCCTCGATTTTTATGTTTATTGATAAAGCGTCTCACAATTGCTACAGATTTGGTCTTGAATTGAACGAACCCATTGTGGATTAGTCGCTTTTATAGACGACGCAACAGACTGAACTGTTTGAGTGCACACAGTAAAATGCTACTAGTAAAATATTATATCGATGATTGGTGTAACCAAATTAAGTTTTTATTTTACCAATTTTATAACGCATCGATAGCCAAATTTTTGTTTATTACTTCAGAAACTGTGTTAGCATAAAGTTTTCCAGTGGACCCCGCGTCCACTTACATCACAACCCTTCCAAAAAATAGAAAATAAAAAACCGAAGGGGACTTTAAAATCGTTATTATAATCTCGGACGCCATTTTGCCTATGGGGACGCGCCCTTCAATTTTAAATCTTTTTCCAACAAAAACCCCTTTGATGTTTATGCATTTCGGCAATATCTCCCGCACCACTAGATACATGACATTTGGCCATTTCGAAAATTTTGCAGATGGATATTTCAGATTAAAACTTTAATGCCAATAACTGTCTATTCGTGATAAAACATGACATCGAGTATTATTTAATCACCCTTAAAATACTAACCTTTATGCGTATCTAATATATTATAGACATAGTCTAAGAAAATGTTTTATAATTTTATTTACGACATTAGACGGTGTCAAATGGACTTTTAAGCTGTAGTTATAATGTCGGTCACACTTGAACAACAATCAGCATTAGCGCAACGTCCTATTAATCAACTCATTTACAAGACAAACACTTCATAAAAAGAGACGTGTGGGAAAATGTATGTAACGCAACACATTCCAAATTCGAATGAATCTGAAAGGCGAGTGAGATTTGAAAAGAGAATGAGATTTGAAAATAGAACATGCCATTAGGAATGAATACAATGGTCTCATTGGTCGATTTGAAAAAGGAACAATTTGTTAAACGTCAAATATGAACTTTTTTATTTCCGTTGTAATGAAACGCGGCGCAGTGTGATGTCTAGTGTAGTACGAGGTTTTTGTTGGATCACCGCGCTCGTTTCTCATTCGTTTCGTCCGTCCGTCTGCTATACTTATTAATGTCAAAATTTAAATAGGAATTTGAATAGCCCAAAATGCCAAAGGCGACAAGATTATTACGTTATTAAACTCTTTCAAGCGCAAGAAACGTCCTAATTAATAGCCGTTGGAACGTGCAAAATGATTGGTAACTTAACTGCTTATCAGATGTACGAAGATACATACATGCATACATACATAAAATAAAAAGTTGAAACAAATAATCACATAGACGTTTATACAAATAAGATACAATGATAGTCGAACTGTATTTTTTGCGTTCACTGCCTACATATTGTCTACTCTCTCATGCATTCAATTCTATAGCCGACAGACTTTCTATCTAACAATCGTTTATCGGGCGATCACAAACACGAGCAATGACATGAAACTATCAATATTTCTAATAACGTTTAAAAACAAAGTATTAGTTTCGTATACGCGAGCGGCGGCCATATTAATCATTGGAACGAATTTCCGTGCGCCATGTCATACGGAGTTCGTTTATTAAAAATGTGACGTATCAAGATCAACATCTCATAGAATGCGATAACAATATATGAGGGCGCGAGGCGCGAGCGAGACGAGCGTGTGCTGACATTTCAACGGGTCATCAACCCTACAAGCGTCCTTCTCTAACTAGAATTCGAATTTGATTTGAATTGTTCCTAATTTTTTAATATTGACCCGTTCGCTCCGGACTCCGGTCTTTATGTACTCATTTTTATTTCCATTCACATGGTTTATTAAAATTTATTTCGACTAGATACTCCGCTGTTGTGCTTCCGTTTGCCTCTTAATGGTCTGGTAATCCATAAAAGAGGAATAAATGGTTGTAAAATATCGTTAAGTAATTTTATATCTTTACAAAGATTGATAATAGCCCGCTTCCAACTAAAATCGCGCCGCTCAATCGCGTTTTAAGAATTCAGTGTTTTTTTACTCGACTGGTTTTATATTACTGACATAACTTTGAATATATTTGTACGTAAAGGATTATGATAAATCGGTACATCCATATGAATAGTCGTTGGTTTTTCAATTTGCGTTGCTCATTCCGCATCGTGATTAAGATATTTTTTGCCAAAAAGTTTTTGCGGAGCGAAGTTTAGATGTCAGATCGAATAGTTCTAATTATTGCCGGTAATGAGTTTACAGTTAATTTATTTCGTTATATTAAGCGGACGTGCTCAAAAGTTCCGCAGTCGAGACTAAGTACGGCCGCGCGCCGCCGATACAAAACGATCGCGAGGCTCAGGATGCATACATTCCATTTATACGCCCCTAAGCCTAAATTAAAATGCAAGAACACAGTTCTATTCGAAACAAAAGGTACAAAAATGTTAAGCAACCCATAGGAGAATCATAAGCGGTCATAACTGGTTATTCCGATCCATTTATGGCGATGTAATCCTATTGTAAGATCCTGCCTCTATAACGTGGACGTGTGTGCGTACAAACACACATAACTATAAAATGTGTTCAATCATTAATTTTGTCTGTAATTGAACGAGTTGCGATCTTTGACTGCAAAAAGCTGATGTTTCTTCGAAACTGAGCCAAGTATTAAAGTGTACCGATCGGATGACGGGCACCGACATCTCGAATTTATACGTTCATAAAATTCTTTTGTCAAATTTACGTCGGAGTTCCCAATAAAGTGGACGCGCACGTTGAGCGCCGAATTCTTTACCGAAATCATCGTCTACTCGGGTTTTTCTGCCGGTTATTATCTTTCGTATATACGCATGAAAACATTTACTTCTCCCCATTAGAGGTATACAGCTTTGAAATTCTCAAAATTTTGACAAAGATTAGACGGCGTTCAGAAGCTCGATCGAGTTTCATACTCTGCCCAGCGTCTGTTCATAAGCACAAAAAAAAATATCGACGCTTCGCCTTAAAGAAATTGAGCACACACAATCGATAATTACTCAAATAGAAAAATCTCTACCGAAAACGCATTCTTCATTTATCTGCGGTCCATATCAGCTACTTGAACAAACTACTTTTCTATTATTCATTAGTTGATTGTACCGTAGCGGAGAGAGAGGGGGCTGGAGGGCGGAGGGGATAGGAGGGGGGCGGGAGGTCCGCCTGTGCTGCAACGACCTGAAATTCGGTAACCGACTTTACATTAAT
The DNA here is from genome assembly GCA_018230405.1 of Heliconius hortense. Lineage (NCBI taxonomy): Eukaryota > Metazoa > Arthropoda > Insecta > Lepidoptera > Nymphalidae > Heliconius > Heliconius hortense. Next base: position 9,754 of record DWAL01000200.1, read on the forward strand.
AATTACTTCTCAAAATAATGCTAACTTTGATGCACGACTCCGATAACGATTGGTACGGTCGGCAGCTACCACGATACGACTTCCGTAGAGTAACAAATACAGTGTCTAATGTCTTATTAGAAATGTCTTCTAGTTAGAATTTTTTAACAATCGTAACAAGGAAATAAAGTATATGGAAAACAACATTATTATAATTACATATATAATCATTTTAAATTGATCAAGAACATCAAGTATAGAAATATGGCATATACTAATTACATTAAGCGCGATCAATAAAACAAGATTTGGTGACCAATTCCCCATTTTATCTCCACCATTGTTTTGCCGTTTCGTATAAATAGATCACTTATCTGTCATACAAGAATCCAAAGCTGACGGATTGTCCGACTGGTTATTTTAAGCTGTAATCTTGCGCAAGCTATAGGTTGCATCAGTTAATTAATTTCATGCGACGTCAGGATCGATCACACCAGTTCGGTTTAGCATAGATCAAACGTATGTTTGTTTGTTGACGTGACAAGTAACGTTACTTAAATCGTGATATCTGTATGTGATGGAGATGATGATATGGATGTGGAAGTGTCTCAATATTATTTATTAGTTTAGAAAGTATTTAAAAGGACAATAGGTAAAGAGTATTAGGCGGTTAGGGGATTTCAGGTCATTAGATGTTGGTTAGTGTCTGATTGTAGATATGATAGTTTTGATTTCAATGATCGCCTGGAGGGTTTTTTTTAATTTTTTCGGCTTCATACTGTACTCTAAATATAGCCGGGTAAGAGGATCGCGTCAATAACATGCAATATCTAAAAGAAATACAAAATATGGAGCACAGAGTGATTTACAATTCTTGTGCTTTTGAGACATGAAAAAATAAACTCAACCCTAAATTGGGTTGAGTTGAGCATTTTCTAATAAAAAACAATATTCTTAAGTAAAGTAATTATCAAAAATATATTAAGCATTCCATTAATTTACATACAAATGACATAAGTGTTTCATGCTGCTGTCCGTACACCACGTGCTCAAACACGGCAACAGCCAAACGCGAATGTAGGGATTTTTGTTATACCAATATCAAACTACAAGATATTATTTAATTCAATTTATTACACAAATAATTCAATGTTACAAAACAATTTACTCAGAAACCATATAATTAATTGACTATACCTACCTACTCGAGAAATATCTGATGTTAATCAATTTTAATTTACTATTATTGCTTAATTACGATTTGCTCGTTGTAACACGGTTGTAATATGTCTGGTTGTGAATAAAGGTAGTGGGCTCACATCCCAAACTAAAGAATATTTACATATACCATATAAATATTTCTCAGATTACCCAGTGTACGACGTATCTGTAAAGCTTATTCCAAATGGGCCTTTAGAATACATATATAACAAAGTTATAGCTAAATTCTTAAGTCATTGCTTGTTGAGTGGCGGAAAACCTGTGCGTTGCCGCGTTTCCTGAACGAGAAAAATGAAAATATTAAATATTATATTTTCATTTTTCATATAATTGAGTGGGAATCGAACCTGCTACCGTCGAGTTTACAGCCGCCGTCTCACTGAGCCACGAGGGCCTCAATATACAAATAAATATTTTATTTACATATTTAATTATTTATGATATAGCGTAAACAAAACTTCAATAAATATAAAAAGTAATCGAATGGACTTTTCTAGTATCAACAGATATGAATCCGACGTCTAATATTAATGCAAATGAGTCGATTAATGCCAATTTAAAAAGCGATGGTTACATTTTTATCTTCATCACTAAAAGCATGTTAATATTTAAGTTTTTTTTAGACATTTTCACTCGAATTTGATTTATGAAGTAGTTAGTGACATACAACTCTGTTGTATTATTTTAGAGAGTGTATTATAAATGACTGAAAATATAGCATATCCCCGAGTAAGAATCAAACCCACTCACATCGTGTTAACACTCAATTATTTCCTAATTAGTTGTTGTTGTTTATTCGTGAAATTTATTAATTTAAGATGCTTATTAGTGCCAGGTTAATAAGTAACTCGCCTGCCCTCTAACGCAGAGGTCACATGCAGATGGCAATCTTTCTGATATCGGTAAATATAATATCTAAGCTAATAATATTACACATATTGGAACCAAAATACAAACGTTTTGAAATACATACTATTGTTTTAAGTAATATTCCTTTCTAATATTATATTTGATGACTAGATGGCGGATATTAACGCCGCATTTTGTTTAAGTAAATCGGGTAAATAAAACATTTTTGTAGCTATGGAATTCTAACCCGCAATCATAGTACAGTCAATTGGTCTACACTTAATGGGACTTATATTATACACTAAATCCCACAATTAAAAGTTTTATCAAAAAAAAACATTCAAATTACGACAAAGAATAGTGATAGTGCAATTCAAAACACTTATTTAAATTACAATCTCACTTCATAAAGAGTTACGTTATGTTGCTAGTTGCAGTTCAAATATTGGGCCAATATATTCCAATCTATTAAATAGTATGGTGTTTGTATAGCCTTGGTATATTGGTCCATGTGTAGCCAACATAACATGTAACAACTATGCCTTAGGCACTTACGGTACATACTTCGCTCTAAATTCTTATGTCAGAATCCGATTAGAAATTTCGGTTTGATGGAAAACTGTTGTGCCAGTTTATATTATGTTGAGACGTTAAAAAAAGTTAAGGCCCGTCCACAATGAGGTGTGATGGTAAATGTTTTAACGGTAAATATTGGTAATTAGATAATTAGATAAGTTTATCTTTAATACTTGGTAAGTAATTTAGTGGATATTTTGATATGATATTATATAGGCAAAGCGCAGCGTTGAGTTTCGCTAATCAACACGCAGTGCCTATAGAATTGGGCGTAAAGTGGGAAACGGAAGCGTCTTAGTGGTAACAAAGTATCATAACACTTTCAAGTTATCTCTGTCTACCGTGCTATGTGCGGGTAAATCCCGCGTGAAGCTAAAAAAAATTACAAAATCATTTATATAATAAAACAAAACAACGTGATGATTACTTAAACTTATTATCATAAAACTAACAACATCTAACAATAATTAATTTTAATACAATACTTTTTTTAAATTTAAAAAAAAATCTATTCGATCTCGTGTAAACAAGCTCCAAAGTAATATCCACTATTACGCGTCTCGAGATAACGCGATCTGTGTGAAACGATACATAATTACGAACATTTTGTATTTTTTTTATTATACTTGTAATGTCGGTGCAATTTTGGTTGTTTCTATTCCAATAAACATTAAGAAATATATTTTTGGTAAATTGCTTTTGTAGTTTTATTCTTTATCATTTATTTTTATTAAACAATTTACTTTGATTCTACTATAACTTTGGCATTTGATGACGATTTCATTTTAAGTTTATCGTAAATGAATTTATCGTATACATAAT
>DWAL01000201.1:0-13196 GCA_018230405.1 Heliconius hortense
ATAAACATCGTGAAATGAAAAAAAAATCCTACGTCTAAACTGTTGAGGTATCGTGATTAATTTTTCTAGGTAGAGTTTGAAATATTTTACCGTAAAAGATATATTTCCGTACATCACAGTGAGGAAATTAAAAAAATATATTTTTCTTATTTTCAACTTAAAATATCTTTTTTTTTGTATTATTGCAGAGCTACATAGCATACAACAGAAAAATTTGGAAATGGAAGATAAATTAGCAGATATATCATTGCTACAAAATGAACAAGTTTGTTCAGAAATGAAATCTGTTCAGTTAGAAGAGCAAATAGATAAATTACAAGCATCCAAAAACGAACTAGAACTCATTATAGAAAATCTTAATCTAGATAAAGAACAGTTGAGTGTTGCTATCAAACTTCATCAAGAAGAAAAAGAAGAACTGATGCAGAAGCTTGATAATTATATCCAAGAAAATATTGAACTAACAGATAAATTAGAAAAATTGAGCGCCGAAAAAGTTAGTTCAGCGGAATCAATAGAAATTGTAGAATCTTTGACTACACAAGAAAAAATGGAACTAGAGGAGTACAACAAATCACTTCAAAGTGACAAGAAAATTGAAGGTAGTCAAACTGATCTCACCTCACAAGGCGAGGAACCGGAAATGCAAAACGAAAAATTGATTGAAGAAGCTATTCAATTAAAAAAGAAAATAGAACTATTCTCTTGTGAGAGACAGGAAGTGATGGAAAAAATGAACAAATTATCATTAGAAAATGAGTCATTGAATGAAAATATACGTGAATTAGCTGAGCAATGTAATAATCTAAAAAATACTATTGATCAGCTTAATGATGAGAAAATTAAACTAATAAGTCTCAATGAAGATCTCAATCATCAAATAGATGAATTGAAACAAGAAAAAAGCGAAATATTAAAAGAAACAGTTGAAGCAATTAAACCATTAAACACAGAAGATGTTACAGATGGATCCACGACGGATTCTATTCATCACGATGATAAATCAGCAGACAAAAGTGCTAATAGAACAAAATCTGTTAAACAATTAACAAAAGAAATACTTAAACTTAAAAATATCATCAAAGAAAGAGAAGATGAAATAGCTGATTGTCAAATGAAAATTTTGTCCCTAGAAGAACAGCAAGATAAAGAAAAGGAAATATTACAAAAGAATGCATCAAATGAAAAAATTATTAAGAAATTGACAGATGAAAATAATCAATTGAAAAATCATATTGACACAATTACAAATGAGAATAAAGCAGAACAAAATCTACATATTAGTCAAGCAGAGTTAGTACAAGTCGAGATTCAAAAGGTACATCAAGAATATACTACTGCTATTTCTGCACGAGATAATAGAATTCATGAATTAGAGAATGTACTATTGGAATATGAGAAACAAGTTATGAATTATAGCAACACTTTACAACAAAAAGACAAAGAATTGTCGGAATATATTAATCAAATAACAAAGTTGAATGATGTTACACAGAAACTTAAGTCGACAGTAGATTTGCTTGAAGAAGAAAAAGCGAAAGATCAAAATGGAGAGTTAATCAAATCTTTAAATAAACAAATAGCTTTGTATCAGAAAACATTATCTGATTATGAAGAAAAACTTCGAGTACTTGAGGATGAAAAAGCTCAATTAATAACAATAAAATCAAAACAGGAGAATAAATATAATAGTCTTGAGGCAGAGTTGAAGAAATTACAAGAATTATTTACTGAAAAACAAGATTTAATTACGGAATTACAAAATCAGCAACAGAAGCAGCATGACGAACGCTCAGCTCTCCTACAAGAAGCTAAAGATCGCGATGAAGAAATACACGAAATAAAGTTACAATTGCGAAAAGAATCTATAGACAATGAAAAGCTCCACAACATAGTTGTTCAAAAGAGCTGTGAATTTAACGAACTTACAAAGCTCTTCGAAGACGCTAAAGAGAAATTGAATTCAATGTCTGATAATAAAAATGTTCATGACGAACAGCATATAGCACTGGAGACTAAAAACAAAGAGTTGATGGAGAAGTTAAAAAAATATGCAATAAATATCAAGAAAAAAGCTAGCATGTATACTGAATTAGAAAATCAGTATATCGAAGTTCAAAAACAACTCGAGAACAAAAACGAGCAATATGATCAGCTTCTTATACAAGTAGATACAATACCAGCTTTACAAGAAAAACTAAAACATGCGGAAGAGGAATTTAATCGACTCCAGTCGCAAAAGATAATAATAGAACAGAAATCGCAAGAAATTTTACATTTACAGTCTGAAATTGAAACATTAAAGAAACAAGCTATTAACGATAATCAAAAAAATAGTCAACTAAACGAATCGATAGACTTGCTCAACAAAGATTTATATTTGGCTCGTGATCAAAATAAAAATCTTGAAAATCAAATTGAAACATTAAATAAAAAAATTGTGGAGTATGAAATTGAACAACGAAACAACGCCAATATTTTAACCAAAATATCATGTTTAGAAGCCGAAGTAAATCAAAAACAAGAGCAGATGTCAGAGCTTTCGAATCAATTAGAGATTCAAAACGAAAAATTGATGCAAGTTCAATTTGGACACGACGCCAAAGTTCAAGAACGTGATATGTATATAGAAAGTTTACAATCTGAAATTGACAAATATAAAAATAGAATATATCGTCTTGAAGAAAGTATATCTACTATGGAAAATCGACGTCAGTCATTAGAACGGAAAGCGGATAGTTTAGATACTCAATTACATGAAAAACAAAAAGCTTACGATGAATATACCCATCAAGAAGATGAATTAGTGAATAGACTTGCCGTTCTTATAGACAATGATAGAGTCGTGGAAAAACAAATAACTGAAATTGAAAGTGAAAATAAAGAATTACGTTTCAAACTGCAAAACGTAAATGATGAAATTCAAAACTTACAAAGATCTTATTTCGACCTACAGACGAAATGTGGTATATTAGAAGATAAAGCAAAGAAAGCCGATTCTGCAGATTCAGAAATTATAATGTATCAAAATACTATTAGAGAATTAGAAGCTAATCTAAAACGTGTTACCAATGAACATAATAATCTATTCGTCCAGAAGAAAGCCGCTATAGAAGAATTAGAGCTAGAATTCAATACACAAATAGAAAGTGCAATTAAAGAAAAGAAAATCCTTAGTGAAAAATATGAAAAAATCTGTGATCATACTTCACAAGTAGAAATGAAATTAAATGAATATAGAAATACCATTGAGACACTTAATCTAAACCTGAGTGACCTGGCTGCACAAAATCAAGCTCTAATAAATAAAGCTAACATTGCACAAAAAGAAGTTACTCCTGATTATACAGACCAGTATATTAATGAAATAAATAAATTGAATTCTATTTTAAATAGTAAAAACACAGAAATTACAGATCTGAATGATAAAATACAAAAATTACAACAAAATAATTTGTCAAATATGTTAAATTTAGAGAGTAAAAATTCAGATTTAATTCATAAACTCGATAGCACATCTATTAAAATAAATAATTTAATGGAGGAATTGCACACATTAAAACAAAACAATGAACAGCTACAGATGCTGGTGAGACAGAAGGATGAACAAATAAAGCAAATCGTAGAAAACAAAAAACTGAATTTTGAAATGAACATACCAAAAACAGAAGGAATGACTATTTCATCTACAATTGAAGCAGTGGACATAGAACCCAAACCATTTGACATGTCTTATTTACAATCACAAATTGTTTCTGATACAGATTTTCCTGCTACAGAGTCTCAAGAACAACATATTTCAAAGAAAATATCTGAAGTAGAAGTAAAACAACCTTTACAGACAATAACACCGTCAGGAGTTATAGAAGAAACCATAGTTCCTAAAAAATCTTATGTTTGCTACAAGCAAGACGTGGAGAGCGAAGAGGTTGATCCTTTTAATTCTGATGAAGGTTGGGGACTGGAAGCAGGTGAAGAGTCAGAAGAAGTAACGCCAGGTTTCGCACACTTGAATCAGCAAATTGAACAACTTAATGAGACTAATCAAAAGCTTAAATTAGAATTGGACACAACCAACGCAAAATTATTAAAAGCTTTAAAGAAATTAAAAGAATTAAAAGCAACAAATGACATGCTGTCGAAAGAACTACAATTAACTAAAACTATTTCACAATCTTCAATGTTAGATATGGCAATAGAGAGTGAATTATCAAGCAATTTGGAAGACCTAGAGAAAAAAATACAAGAGCTTAATACAGATTTAAGTAAGGAAAAACGAGAAAAAGAGTATTTAAAAAAACAAAACGAAATTTTTAAGAACGCCAATGACCGTTTAACAGAAATGAAAGAGAAAATGGACAGCGAATTGCAAATGTGGAAATATAATTTTAAGCAAGTCAATGACAAGGTTTCATCTTTACAATGGGGTGGAGAATCCAATGATACTGTGGATGCCTCACGTTCTCAGCATGCACCAGCTGAATGTAGTAAAGTAAGCACTACGCGTGTGGAAGAGGATATGCAAAAATTAGAGAGAGAAAACGATGAGTTACAAACTAACGTCGAAAACTTGAATGAGCAAAACTTACAACTATCCAAAGAAGTTGAACAATTTAAGAGAGAATTAAGTAATCTTAAACAAGAACTACATCAACGCCAAGAATTATGTAATAATTGTAAACATGTTAAAGAATTTCATCAGAAATTATCAGAAGAAAAGGAAAACCTACAACTTGAAATTAATAACCTTAAAGTTGAATTACAGCAAGAAAAGCTATGTGTAAAATGTGAAACATTAAAACAAGAAATAGATGAATTAGTTATAAAGATATCCAGCCTAGAAAAATGTAATAAAGAAATTTCTGAAAATAATAATCAGTTAGAAGCTCGCTATAAAGAATTAATAATTGAAAATGAAAACCTACAGCTTAAAATACAGGAAAATCAAACATTATATAAAGTATCTGAAGAAAATAGGCTACTTAAATACAATGAACTATTGGCAGAAATTGACGCTTTAAAAATTGCCGAAAATGAAGCAAACTTGAAAATAGTGTCGCTTAATAATGAATTACAAGAAAGAGTTAAAATATTTACAGAAAAAGACGAAACAACAAATAATGTAAACGCAACCGCTATAGCTGAAAAATATCAAAATATTGAGGAAATATCTCTCAATTTGAAGAATAGTATTGATGAAGCGAACTTAAAAATCTATGAACTTGAAGAGCAAAATAAAATAATAATCGAAAGTAATTCACAATATGAAAAGCAAATATTTGATTTAAATGAAAAGTTACGAAATCTTAACACAGAAAACGATCAGCTTCTTTCGACGGTGGCAGAATTACGTTCTTCAGTATCAAGTGCTATGGATCAAAGAGGTTTTGAAATAGCAGAACTATGGAAACAACACCTAGCACAAAGAGAGTGTGAATTTCAACAAATAGAACAGGACCTTAGATTACAAATGAATGCCTCAGAAGCTAAATATGAGCAGTTATTAGAAAAAGTACAGTCTTCTGATCAAGCAGAAACAAATAAAATTATTCTAGCAGAACAAATAAGTTCTCTACAAAGTAAGTTACAAGAAAAAGAAGAACATTTAACAAGTTTAAGAGATAAGTATACGGAAGTTATAAATCAGTTGGATCTACTTCGTTCTGAAATGGAAGACGAAAAACTTATACATGAAAATAAAATTCTTGTTCATCAAGAAGAGTATGAAAAAGTCATTCAAGAACTAAACAATAACAATAGAGAGCAATGTAATGAATTAGAAAGCGCAGTGAAAAATCTTCAAACCGAACTAGAAGCAACTAAAACGGTTAACACTGCCTTGAACCTAGAAGTTGATGACTTGCGTAATAATTATGAAAATAAAATATCAGAATTTATAAAGCAACTACAAATAAAAGATAGTGAAATATTCCAAAAAACACATGATTATACTATATCGCTTACACAAAGAAATGAGGAGTTTGAAAACGTAAGAAAACAGTTGATAGAATATGAAAAGAAAGTTGAGGATCTAACATTCGAAAAAGAATCCGAATTAGCTATTTTAAGATTAAAAATGCACGAACAAACGGAATGTTTCGATAAAAAACAGAAGGAAGTAGAAAATGAAAAAAATAATCTATCTGAATCTTTAAAAGAAAAAATTATCGAATGTACAAATCTTAATAAACAGATTGTGGACTTAAATAAAGTATTAGAGGAATATGCAAATAGAGCAACAGAGACTCAAGAAGTTCTAGAAAATCAAGAATTAGAAATAGTTACTTTAAAAGATGAAGTGGCTAGTTTAAAAGATTCCCTGAGGGCAGCAAGTAGTAAAATAGAAAAGCACGTGACCTTTGCTTCTGGCACTAAGCTCGGTCCCGACGGCGAAACTACGTCAGTTGGTTTGGATAGAGAATTACTTGACGCAGTACCTCGGGCTGAGCTTGATTTAGCTTTGTACATGTTGCACCAAAGGGATGTTCGTTGTGAGGAACTTACCATGGAATTAACTCAATTACTAGAAGAAAGGGACACACTGCAGTTGCGTTTATCTGATAGTTTGAGATCATTTGAGGATCTGAAATCACGTTGCAGTTCTGCAGGCTTTGATCTATCAATTAATTCAAGTCACGAAGGAACTCTAGAGCTTCCCAGTTTCACTGTTGAAAAAGAACATCAATTTGTCGATACACATAAACCGCACACTTCACGAAGTAGTAGCGTTAGCGATCCTGACGCGGATAAACCAAAGTTGCAAGCCAAGTAAGTATTTTTAATCATAACATTGAATGTATTAACAATTCACCCATCAACTCTCACCCTCCACAAAACATTTGAAAAAATCCTAAATTTACCTAAAAAAAACACCAGAAAAAAGCGTTCTCACACTCAGCTGTGTTTATTGTCTGATATCAAAATGAATAATGAATTCACTACGAATTTAGTATCAACCAGATATCGCATTCATCACATAGTGTAGAGCGTTGATTATAGGAACTAATTAGGGGACGAGGGAATGGTTCTTAGGTAAATTGTTTTTTTGATAATACAATTATTAATACGCCTATAATATTTAACAATAGGTAAACGAAAACAATGTATATATATATAATACATACATTATTATGTCTATTAATTTTTATTTACTTTACCTACGTAGTTTATGACTTGACTGGATAAATTTTCTAGTGTCATTAATAAATAGGTAACTAGTTCGGCGGACGTAGCAGTTAGGATACAGTATGCAAGTACAAGTACAGTATATAATTGACGTTTTGTACGATAAAGTTAAAAAATACAATTCCACACAGGTTACAAATAATATATTAGTAAACGTGTTAAAATTTTAACATAACGTTGGAAAAGGAAGATTTCTCAAGCAACCTTAAAATTTTATACATTTTCTAAGAATATATTTTTAATGCAGTAACAATTAATGGATGGATGTTTGACTATAGACGGATGTGGATTCGATTCTTACTCGGGAGAATGAAATATTAGTAATATATTTAATTCATATGTTATATCATTTTATTTATTAGCTCTAATAACAAGGCAAACCGTGGTTGAGTTCCGCCACTCAACACGCAGTGCCAACGGAGTGTATTAACACTACGTGTCTGCGTACACTGCTGTGTGCGGTATACATCTATATAACAATATTCCTTACTCGTAGACTGTCAGAGCTGCGCACGGTGCGGCACAGCCGCGACGTGGTGCTCCGGCACGAGAGCGAGCAGCGCCAGCTCGGCATGCGCCTGCTGCAGCGCGACGTCGCCAACCTGCCGCCCGAGGCCGTCGAGCAGCTCACGCAAGCACACCACACACTTTGTAAGTACTGACTATTATTACTGGTGATTTACATGGGTTATTGTGTGGTTATACTCATTGAAGTGGAGGACTCATTAATTACATCACATTGCGAAATATAATAATATCAAAGTATTAGAATTTCATACTTTTATACCATTGTTGCTTTAATTTGATTAATAAAAAAAAAATTTTAAGTGTTATTCCACTGACTACTAAGCTTGGACGGCTTCCAAGAGGCGCGGTTTCAAATCCCGCAACGTTCACATTTTTTATGTGTATTTTTTTTAAATGTATCGTTTGATGTAAATTTAAATCTCATAAACAAATGTTACGTTTCCCGTAATATAGCAGGGTAGGTAGAGGGAATGGAATACCACTCGAGGAAGTGAAATATTTATTTAAATTTATATTTTCATTTTTGTTGTTGAGTCCCGCCACTCCAGAATTCGGCGGAAAGTGGGGAGTGTCATAACACTAGGTTCTCTCTGTCTACCTTGCTGTGTGCGGGATACAGTGTGAAAGCTGATTTGGTTTTATTTAAATTTTTTCGGCAGAGGGAATCTAATATTTTAATACCCCGTTCCCCAAAAACAGTCCAATTTTCAAATATTGAGTATCGAGTTGCGAAAGTTAACGCCACGTACAGGAAGTAAAAAAAAAAGCCCTGCCCTGAAATCTTTCATTATTAATGTTAACTGAATTGAATACTTATAATAAATTATATTTCCAGCACGAGACTCTCAAAGCACTCCAACTGTTCTTCTAAACTGGCTTCGCGGGAAGAGCACACCAAAAGTAGTGCATATGTGAAATGTAAATTAAATAGGAAAGGTGTAGATTATTATTAGTGCTTACGTTCCAGGCTGCATTTGGTTCTGTAAAGATTGTATAATGTACCTATATTTAGTACTAAAATGAAACGTCACTATATATATTTTTTTTATAAAATCTTTATTTTCTTTTTGTAGATCTTCGCTGTATCTCGCATATAGCAAATAGAGGGAACTTATTGTGACGTCGTTCGAGATATTGCGTGTTGAGTGGCGGAATTAAACGCTGTCCTTTGTTTTATTAATAAAGCAATGAAAAAAAAACAATCCTCCGAATGGGAATCCAACCCACAACCGTCGCGTTTATAGTCAGAGGTGCCACATTCAAATTCAATAATATCTTTTATTTCCTTTTATTGTAATTATGTTCTGTAGCCTTCTTTATTTTACAATTAAACAATGTTTATTTAAACATTGTTAATAATTGTTGCACTTGTATTGCACTTGTATCATTAAATTGTAAACATTATATCGCTCATTTGTTGCAACAATGACGTAATTACACCTTATTAGAAGTAGACCATATATACATATGTATATGCTGTCAATTTATACGGAAAGACTACTTACAAACTTTCATATACGTCTTTGTTGCACCAAATGATCAATATAGTATTTATATATTTTTTTAATATTTATTATTTTTGTCGACTATTATAATTATATTTTCTGTTAGCTTTCTATTTTTTATAGATTTTTTGTTACTTCTTTTTTCATATGCTTAAGTTCTCTGAGTACAATATTGGTAAAAAGTTTAATTTCGGTTTATATTTCTCCAATATGGTGCTACGATTAGTAATATCTATATACTACTTATGGTACTTATGTAAATCGTATTAAGTGAGACCGTTGTTCAATAATGACCATCGTATCTTAAACAATATTATAATGAAGCTATATTATCCACCAAAAGAAAGGACTTGTGGCTTCCATTTTTTATATTTTCATTTGACGAAAAGTGCGACCGAATCATAAGAGTATGAAGGACAATAAACAAATGACTAATGCGAACGAACGATTTCGAAGACGACACGTGGTCAATATACTAAATTTTTTTTTTTGCTTCACGCTTTAACCAGCATAAGTATCAAGGTAGGCAGAGGAAACGGAGTGATACTACCCTCCTTACCTCACAACTTTCGAAACATTTCGTGTTGAGTGGCGGAACTCAACGCCGCGATTTTTCTTCATACCGGTGAGACAAAATGAAAATAATTAATTCTCCTGAGTACCGCTACGCCACGACGCCCTCTGCACGATTTAACCCTATTATATTTTACGCTGTCAGTTTCATTTCTGTGTATAGGTATGCCATTTAATTGGTCTATCGATATTTCAAGATTTGATCCGATCGTAAATCGACCGCCTTTTTCGGAATTAATTAAATTAATTTTGTATAAAAAAATAAAAAGATTGTTATATCTTTTTGTTGGTTCAACATTAATTGAACTAATCCCGAAAAATCCTAATGATACCATTAGCATTAAATCTGGAGGTCGTAAAGCTGTACGTGGGAAATGAAATAAGCTTTAAATGAAATTTTATTCCTATCTAGAAAAATTATATTAATCGGTTTTATTCCATTTTTATAAATTTAATAAAGGTACCTATAGTTATAGTATTTGAATAGAGTAAGCAAAGCATTTAAATAATAATAATTTTCAATCAAATGACAAATTCTTTATATTTGACTTCGAACATGCAAGAAAAAGTTTTCTCAATTTGTTCTCCTTTGGCGACAATGTGTTATGCACATTGATTTCTTTTTTTTTTACAGTAAATATTCATGTAAATTTGAATGTTCTGCCAACGATACGAACGACATCGACAATAGCGTTTCTCAATATTTCTTTGTTTGTGGTTCCCGGGACTAGAATAATAGCACCCTCCTTCAATTTTTCAATTCACATAAAACTCAATAACTTCAAAGTATTTATTTAGAAAACGTATAAAAATTTGCCGACCTGGTCGGTTTCCTGGAGGCGCGGGTTCGAGTCCCGCTACGTTCAAATTTTTATACGTTTTCTAAATAAATATTTTTCTTTCTTAAGTGTGGAATAACACTTTAAAAATGTTAAAAACATCAAAGTAATTATTTATTTTTTATTACTAAAATAATTTCTTAGTTCCCAACTAACTCACTTTGTTTTTTTATAAATTTAAAAACTTTACCTTATAGAGTGCTTTTGCCTTACGTTACTAACATAGATTTATTGTATCAAAAGCAGAATATCCCACACATCTACAATTTGCTTACTCTATGTATTTAAAGCAGTAATGTATTAGAAGTATTGTGCCTTTTATTTAATAATATTCTTTATAGTATTTTACTATGTTGTATTTTATGTTAATACTTTATTATATGCAAATTTAATATAAATCACTGTAAATAAATTAATAAAAACATCCAAAGTGCGGTCATTGTATATGAAATTGTAAATTTGTTTTCCATTAAATGGTAATTAATTTTATAAGTAGTTTTCTTTTCTGAGTTTTGTTTTAGTAGTACTACTAGGATGTGTGTGTTGCAACAGGGATGAAACAAGGCTATTTTAAGATTATATATTTTTTTTGTTTACATCTTCTGAAATTGCTATGTAATAAGCTGTTTATTATTTTCCTGTTTTGTGACTTTAAATATTGAAGTTTAATTTATACTCTGTTGAATTACCATAAAATATTTACAAATAAATAAAACGCACACAGGCCCAAGGTGCTTTGTGCTTTTAAATAGACTACGAAACGTGTAGGCTTGCTAAACAGATTTTAATAAAATCGGTGAGTGTCGACTGCTCACCTTGTTTGTTATTGGACAATGCGTGATTCACCTATGTTTAAATATAATTCTATGCTGACGCAAAGAGAAATGTGAGAAAAAAACTTAATAATTTTATATATTTTTAATGTGGTTTTGTTTTTAAATATCTACAATTCAAATCGCAACGATCATACAATACCAATAGTAACTTAAAATTGAATAATCACATAAAAATCAAAATTTTGCAACTTTGCGTGTCATACATCTCTAGAATTTAGTTTTTTTTTATATAAATCGACTCATCTATAAAAAAAATGATTATCACTTCTGTTCAGAGTTACATAACCCTTTAACCTATATAATATATACATTACAGGAAAATTCTGATTTTTTTTTACAACATTACAATTATAACTATTTCATAACAATCTTATTATCTTACTATATTGAAAAGCCAGTCTAAAAGCTAAAACAAGCATTTAGTTATACATTTAAGGCGTATATTTCCCCACATAACTTTATATATTTTCATATCGTATATAAAATATGTTTATCAATAGTCAAATTATGAAGGCCCTATGTATATATTTAGGTAGCAATACCACAACCATACAAATTATAGTAAATATCTGCTCTATATTTCTAAGTAAAAAAATATGGATTTTAAGTTTATCTTGTTTCATAAATTTGTTAAAATACAAATACTCCTTTAGTAGTGTTACTTATGGCACCACATGCTTAAAGCATTATATATATTTACAGTTATAACTATTATATTTACATAGCAATCGCTAGATAAACATATTTTGAAGTAGAATATAATATGTAACACAAATAGGCTTATACATATATTTTGTCTATGTTTCAAACTAAAATATTTTGTTGAAAGCCACAATCATGTATAGAAATGGAAGACATTGGACTGTTCAATAAACATTTTAGCTTATATAAATGCAAGCAAACAACTAACAAAATAAAGCTTATAAAATAATATATCATTACATTTAACACTTACTATTTGCATTCTCCACCCGTACTTAAGCACTATATAATATTATTTATCTGTGGAAACTATATCACAATATTCAATGTAGGTAGATAGTGTCAACTTCCCCCCCTTTCTCAGAATACAATTAAGTACAAAACTATGGAACTTGACTATTGCATATTTTATGTTCAATGGTTGTAGGAACAATTATATAAATTAAAATCTAAACATAATATACCTAACTTACCAATGATACAAAAATCACATATTTTTTTCTTAGTTTTTCTAAATTAAGCCAATGACATAGTACCCCTAAGTTAACATATTATGACTGGAAGTGACTATGACCTGAAATTAAATCAGTTTCTACACTATCACATTACATGTTAGGTACCTAAATGCTAAACAATATTGTTGGTACAACATTCATCGTCAAAAAGGAACAAAAGATAATCTTTTAACAAAAACATTTAGCCCTTCGTCTACTTTATAATTATTTAATCGATATATATATATCAGAGAAATGTATGTGGGTTTTTCATTTTTATTCCGTGATAGATTGATGTACTATACATATGTTATATTAGTTTTTACAAAATATAAAGCGTAATTTATTGCCTTCCCCCGATACACGAACATTATATGTTGAATCTGATTGTAATTAAGCTAGCAAGTGGATAAACTGATTATTTCTTAGAATCATACGAGAGATTAATAGTTATATAATTTACTTCATAATATAATAAAATATATATATATATATATATGTATCATATTTAATAAATATTTGTCAAGTGTCAAT
>DWAL01000202.1:0-13196 GCA_018230405.1 Heliconius hortense
AGGATGGCACGGTGAGAATGAAGAAAAATGTACAAAATGGCAAAAAAAAGATTTATCCGGAGGGTATGTATGAAAAGGTTGATGACAGTGGACAAGGCGAAAGAGGTATGTCATTCTAAAATATAATATCACTAGCGCCATCTAGTTATAGTATACATTAGATACACTATCGTCGTGTGAACTGTCATGGAAATTGAAAACATGTCTGACTTAACGCTGTTAGTAGGTTAAACTTTAATTTAGATTTTAGAGGTATAAAAATAATATATATATATTGTAATATGCTAAATATTAATAATATGATATACTTTCTTTCTTCTAAAACTCATTAATTTTTATGTTTATGTTCTACTTAGTTAGCACACACAGCACAGCACAGCCGGTTAGTTGTGGCCAAAATGAAATTATATTATTTGAGGAATTATTCTTATTTTTGGATATATTTTTTTACTTTTGATTATTTTCTTTCCTTAGTTCAGAAAGTCTAACTTCAAGGCGGACACGATACATCGGCGATACTGTAATTAAAGGCAATTTCTAATGTATCATTGTTATAAATAAATAAATATACAATTATATTTTATGAAAGGTTTCTTCTTAACTTTTTTTTTTTCTTCTTAAACTGGGGCATTCACTTCAGACTTCAGTTAACGAGCGCTTATAACTTATTATAGTTTTTATATCAAAGTTATTTGAGTTTTGAATATTAAAACCAGCATTTATAAATTACTAAAATCAATATGATTTCATTGATTTTAAGCACAATAGTTGTGGAACAACGCTGGTATGGTTGAATAACCGTCATTTCCTCAATGTGGCTAGACAAAATGCAGTGTTAAGTTCTGCAAATCAACACATGTCTTGGAATCCAGAGAGTAATGTTTGACTCTGTTTATTTGCATGGTCTGCTATTAAATTAAAAATTAAATTTAGAAAAAAAAATACACTAACTTGGTGTTATATAATTAAATTTAAAAAATTATACACTAAATTGGACTTATCAGTAAAAACATAATAAAAACCAAGTAAAATGTGTTGAATATTTATTTATTATAAATATATAACTTATAACCTATTTACACACATCCAAAAATTCAACCCCAGCCACATTCACAAATAAAAAGTTAATATTATATTAATTAATGATATACACTTATAAAATAATGTAATAGTTTAACACTACAGTACAATATGGTCAATGTGTCAAGGGCACCTTGAAGATAGGTAAAATCAAAGGTAAGAAAAATTTCCAAAATTAAATCTTAAGATAGCAGCATATCTACAGCTAACTTTAGTGCGGCCACAACTTATCTACCATACTTTATAATTCTGTGTTATCCTTATATTTTATATAACGAACAAAATTTTATGAAAAATTATAACAATGAATCCTAGAATATAAAACAGATTAGCTAGCTAATATACATGTACCATCCCATATATAAAAGTCCAGAAAAGTACATAAGTGAAAAGGGCTCCAAAGAATCCATTTGTTAACAAACTTTGTCTTGAAACAAAATATTTATACCAATTAGGTCCAGCTTTTATCATAAACATGATCCATAGTATGACAACTGCAAATACATAGAAAGCAAAGCCGTGTAGTCCTGTAAGGCCAAGAATACCTGAAAAATAAGCAAAAAAATTATATAATACTATTGTAGCACAGAAGTTGACTGTTTATGTGAAAGTTGTGTTTAATTCTCATTTGCAGAAGTGATTTGTTTTAACTTTTCTAGCCAAATTTATTAACTTAGACCATAGAAACTGAAAGGACATTTCAAACAATATTAAAAGCTATTTACTGAAATTGCTTCAAAAACATTTCACGTCCGAGCTCATATGATTATGGCTTATAAGCTGATTGCAAATCTAAGGGAAAGAAAAAACATATTCACTCTAGTAAAAAGACAAAACTCAGTGTTGAAAAATGGGCAGCAAGTGGGGAATGGAGTATCTTATCACTCTACCTACCCTGCTATATGCAAGATACAATATGAAGCAAAAAATACTACTAAAATTAAGCAGTAAGTATTTTACTAAAAGACCAGTACTATAGTAAGAAACTTTTCTTACAAAATTTCATTATAATATTGTTAATTTTCGCACATAATATATTCTTTGTAATATTAGTATATATCACTAAATGTAAAAATATATTAAGACATGTATAAAAAAAATAACATAGCTCAAAAAGAATGTATGGTTAAATTTTTATGTTTTTGTGTAGCTTGCAAAACAAGCAAGTTTAAGTCAGTTATATGTTTCTTTTCTTAATCTGTGCTAATCACAAATGATTTAAAAATGTTGTAATATTTAATAAATAGCAACAAATTCTCTCTTGCAAAACAATTTTTCTTAGATCACCACCATACGAAATTAAAGTTAGAGAAACTAGTTTATGACAAGCTTGAAACTGTGGAATGGCAAATTATTACATTTATATCATTATTCTATAAACAATATGGAATAATGTATTTCCTTCGTTGCATATTAAACATAGAACATTAAGGTATATCTTTTAGCATAATTTGTTTTTATTATTTGTATTTACCAGCAGTGGATCCCGACAATGCAGCCATAGAAGTCCTACAGTATTCTACAACGACGGCATTATTCCGTAGCGCAGCCTCGCTATATGCTACCGGTTCAGGTTTTGAATCTTTTGATTTTGCGGCTGACATTTTTATTTTATTCTTTTAGTATTTTATAAAGGTTAAAATTTTTCTTGAAAATAAATTTCCAATTCTACTAACCAACAGGAAACGATTTTTAATTTTTTATCATTTCATTTATGTCAACAGCATGACTTGACAGTTGACACTGACAGTGTTAGAGATGTAAAGAAATAGAAATCGATATTTAAGCAATGGAGAGATTTTCTCAATCTTAATTTAATTTTACTTAAGTAAAACTCAATTTTTTATTACAACATTTTTAAAGCATTTGTTAATAATATATTTATAGATATATAAGATGGTATTATTATTTTAATTTTAACATTTATATTGCACATTGCTTATGAACCAAAATATAAGAAATTTAAACGTCCATAGTTTTCAACGGTTTAAATTTTCAAATGATCACCAATAAAAACATTATTTGTTAATCATTATTATTGTCTTATAATATTCTTATACACATGTAGGTAACATGTGTACGAGAATATTATAAGACAGTCTAGTTCCTCGTAAAAGGTACTATTTCTAATTAAAAACAGTACCTTTTGATACCGATGAACACAATATAAACGAAAATAAAAAAAATCTATTTACGGTTGATCTTGAGTAAAAAATTAATTAATTATTTTGGAAATAATCAAGAGCAATTTTTTATGAATTTTAGCACCGAGTACCATATATTTGATCTTCAATGACTCATTCATTGAATGAATGCATGGAGTGAATACTTTTATATTGTATAATTTAAGTTGAATTGTTCAACAATATTTTGTAATGATAAAATTAGTCAAAATTGATAAATAAAATTTATGTGATCCTTAAAATAAGCAAAACTTAAATATAATCATATTAAAATGTTTATAGTGATATAAAATACTTAATATTTCCTATACTTAATAATTTAAATATCATTAAAATAATTTTATTTTAAATTAGACATTTGTCATTCAACTTGTGCCAATGAACTGTTATACATGTGTGCGTAAATTTAAATATGTATTGATGTTTGTCACTCACACTACATTATTTTCATGGTGGTTTTCGCGGCACTAAGCGTCGTTAAACTTATTTTCTTTTTAAAATCAAAAATCAAGTCACAATAGTTGTTTATTATCATTGTGAATTTAAGGTATTAATTAATAACGTCTTTATTTTTATTTGTAATTAATTTTGAAGGCAGTGTAGTATTTTTCCCGTATTAATGATTCTGTGATGGCGCGTGGATGACGGATCTAACAGATCCCTATTCGTTGTAAATTAGGACTTTGATCAATTTATATTGAGGCGTTGCGAATTCTAAATAAATTATCAAAACCTATATGTTTGTATGTTTATAAAAATGCCCAAAAGTGATTTTATCATTGCAATAGTGTTTAGTAAAAATAAAAATTAAGTTTTCGATTCTATGATGTGAGTTGTATATATAGAGAGAACGTAACTTATATTTCGCTTTGCTGAAAAACATGGCCATTGCAACAAACATCTGTTAATACATTTAAAACTATAGTTTTATACAGTTTCTTATTCTTTATGTGATATCATAATGCATATTTATTAGTTTATTTCCCGAATTTATTTGAATAACCTAATTGAGTGTAACTCAGAACTTCATTTCGTTTTTTATCTTTCAGAACTCAGACTGAGACGTTTTTTAATGCTTTAAATGTGTTTATACAGTTTTGACGTTGCATTACCAATTTTTTAAACCAACAGTCATGGTAATATAGATACATTCTGGAAATTTTATTATCGAATTTTTCGATTTTGTACTGAATAATATTGTTACGTCAATCATTAAATAGCATATGAGTGTACTTCAAAATATAAAATGGAGGAATCTGAGGACAATTTGAGTTCAGAAGATATAAGATTTGATGATAGTCCATCAATTGTCAAAGTTAAAACAAAAAAACGATCGTTAGTTGAACGAGAGTTAGAGACAAATTTAACTGCAAGAGTAACTTCTCCTATAACTAATACAGATGCAATGAGTACCAGTCGTTATGGTAGAGCACGGAGATTAAAAACAGAATATGAATCTACAGAAAGTACTCCGCGGCCTATTAAATCTCCAAAATTGAGTCAATCTCCAAATAAAATACAATCTCCAGTATACAAAATGCATGCTTCAAACTCCATTCGAGTTGAAACTCCGAATAAATCTTTAGAAAACCAAATTGAAACTATTTATAATGAAAATATGTCATTAAGTCGTTTTGGTTCTGATGAAAAAAAAGGTCTATCAACTAAATACCCCAAAGTGTATATACGAAAAGATTTAATACAAACTAAAGAGAAAGAGGAGGAAATTGTTTTAATTAAAAACATGTTTTCACCAACAAATAATAAAAAAAGTCATAATTCAGATGATTGTACTGACAAATATGTGACAAGTAAAGAAAATGGATATACAAAGACAGCATCTGTAGTAAAAACATTGGATTTTGATGGGAATAAAAAGAAAATTGATAAAAAGATGTCTAAGAATGAATTATTTGACTTAGAAGCTCTATGTGAATACCAAGTTGGGGATTTAGTATGGGCACGAATGGGCACTTATCCTTTTTGGCCATGTATTATTACTAGAGATCCATTGAGTGGAATGTATGTAAGAAAGAAATGTAAGTAAATGATTATTTAATATTTTTATAAATTGGCTTTGACTTTGCTAATAAATATTTTTTTTTAATAATTTATTGATATAAAACATATTCATTATATATAATATATTCATATAAAACAATAATTTTCTTAGGTCTATCAGAAACAATGTGATAGCTTCTGACTGTAAACATGTCAGTTGTGTGTTCGTTTCCAATTATAGGGGCATTATGCATTTACATATTCTTGCTCATTCAGTTCCAACACTGAATATGCCACATCTCTAAAAAAGTGCAAGTTCTGGGGACAAAGTTTCTTAACACCAATTCGGTTATTTTCCAAGAGGAAATGGAATCATATCACATTTACAGTTATGTCACGTTGCACCATGATAGCCTCAAAGAATAATAATTTCTTTAATTTTATATTCACCATAATTATATAAAATTATCTAGTTATATTACATATTCTTTTTATGTATTTTTATTATACATTTTATATCATATAAATGAAATAAAATGTATAATAATAAAAGAATACACTTTTGTTAAATAGTAAATTTTTATTATACATATTTACATATATTGTTAAAAGATCCATAGCACTTTGAAATCGAGTCATTTAGTTTGCAATAAAATTTTTATATAACATATGGTCCACATATGTAACATTAACATGGTTTTTGTTCCATTTTCTTGCTGTAGTATCTTTTTGTATTTTTTTTACATTGTTTTGTTTAAAGTATAATAATATGGGAATATTATATATACCTAATGTAAGTCTACTTTGGATCTCAAGGCAAATGTGAATTTATCGAGATTTTTTAATAATAACAACAGTCATAAAAAATATATGGTAACATGATTCTCAATTTTCTTCCTAAAAACATTATTAATTAAAAGTGCAGACTGTAAGCATGACGATTGTGGTTTCGTTTCCCATTCCAGGGTATGAAAACAGTGTGTCTTAAAATTTGGTGTTTCCAGATTCTCTCTGCCTATCCTGGTATGTGTGGAGTACAGCATGAAGCTAAAAAAATATATATTGTACTATATTGCAGTCTTTTTAATTTTTTTTCAGTATTTGGTCGTATGGAAAGAGATGTACTACATGTAACATTTTTCGGTGATAATGGACGACGCGGCTGGATCGTGGACAATATGCTCAGAAAGTTCCTTGGCCAATTGGAGTTTGAAACTGCCAGGATGAATGTTACGCCTGAGGTCAGTTGTTGAAATACCTTAATTTTATAAATTTCTTTTTTTTTTTTTTTTTTCAAATTTTATGAATAGTTTATTAAAAAGTAAGTACGTAATAAGTAAATTCAAAATATTGCAGGCCAAGAAAAAGGATCCAAGATGGTACGGTGCCCTCTTTATATCAGAAAAAAAATTGGCACAGTGGCAAATATCAGTGGAAGAAGCGGAAATGCTACTAAAAGAACCTAAACGACTTCGAATAGATATGTTAAATAGTATGCTCGAAAAATCAAGATCATCAAAAGTAACTCCTAAACAAGAGAAAAGTAAAAGAGTTACTAGAACTAATAGTGATGTGTCATTAAGTGAGAGTCTGTATGACACATTGTTTTCCGAACAAGATTTTAAAACTAAGGACTCCGAAAGATCCAGAAGTAAAAGTAAGAATAGGTCATTGGACGTGTCAGAAGTTGTAACAGCGTGTTTAGATAATATGGCCGCTAAGACTGGTATTACTAAAATTCAAAGGCAATCCCACATGGACAGGTGGTTGCAGAAAGCTAAATCAAAAACACCAGAAAAATCTCATATGAAATCTCAGACCAAGGGGTCAAAAAAAAATTCCAAAGAACCAAAAAAGACTTATAATTTTCGCTCATCCAGTCAAGAATCATTAGAAGACAGTAAATTGCCGTCCTATGAAAATGAACATAACTATAGTCAAAAATATATAGACAGTGCTAGCTCAGTAATGTACATAGATGATGAAGAAAATACAGAAGAAACAGATTCTCTTAACAGTTCAGGTCTTGGTACAATATCTAAATCTTTATGTGAAAAAAACGAAATCCATGAAAATGATGATATGATTTTAACTGTAGTTGATAATGAAATATTTATAAGTGATGCTGGCAACATTGATAATGGTGATTCGATTGATTGCCTTATTTCGGATGGCAGTAATGTTGTTGAATTACAAAATGGTGATATTTTGAATAGTGTAAATAATGATAGTGTGGATAGTGAAGAACAAAATGTAGAAGTTAACATTAGTAATAATAAAGTTGAAAAACTTATAGATGATAGTAATAATGATAATGGCATGGATGTTAATGAATATAATACTAATGTAGACCAAATAGAGCATATTGATATGAATGTAACAAATTGTGAAAATCTTATGATTAATGGTGATTGTATAATGGATGATACCAAAATGTCAGTAGATGAAGATGATTCTGAGATTCATAACGAAAAAAAAATAAGCGAAGAGAATACTGATAATGCAGAACAAATTGATCAAAAAGAACAGACTAACAATGATACCATTAGTAAAACTAGTGAAACAGATATAATGGAAAAAGATTTTGAAAGAAATGATGATATGGTTAATAATACAAATTTAGTGGAGGAGCTACGTGAATCAGAAGAGAACAAAAATGCTTTAAATAGTGATAAAAGTGATAATTCTAATACAAGTATTGAAAATAAAACAGCAGAAATAATTGATAATACACTTGATTCGAGTATAAGAAATGATAATGTAACAGACAGACATATATCTATAGAAAATGCTAATAGTCCAGTTGAAGAAACAATAGAAGCATCTAATTTACATATTGAGAATACTTTTTTTGAGTTTAATACGATAGAAAGTAATGCGAAAATAAAAAGTTACAATGACTCTACTATAAACAATCTATTGACAAGAGATGCATCAAAAAAATCGCGTAAACTTAAATTATCGCTAAATAAATCAATTGAAAAAAGTAATGATGATCAAAATGAACCTAATGCGATAGATCAAGTAGAAACAATAAATGCTTGTTCAGTTAAATATATAGAAAGTAACAGTCTTGAAAATAAATCTACGGAATCTAACCTTCAATTAGACGTGAAAGAAAATGGCGGCCCTTTAAATGGAGGAATATTTGAAGAATCTCAAAATATTAGTTCTGACAATAAAATTGCCAAAGTTATTGTGGAGCCAATTGAAATGTCATTAAATGAATTAATTGAAAGTAATGATAAACATTCTATTAAATCAATAGAATTAGAAACAGAAAACACAGCTGTACAAAATGGCTATGAAGAAGATATTTTATCAATAGATACTAAAACTGATAAAACATCTTTAAACAGTGAATTTGTTTTAAATGGTTATCATGATAATAATGTCGATGCTGACACAAATTCTATTGAAGTAGAAGAAACACTTGCAGACTATCAAGTGAGATTGAAAGCTATACAGATCGAAGAAAAAGAAATAACGATAAATATTGATAAAATAGATAAACTAAATGAGTTAGATTTAGACAATATGTCCATCAAATCTGAAGATAGTGAAGTTTCAGTTGGTAGAAGAAAACGCAAAGAAAAATTGATTGAAAAGAAACAATTTTTAGATGACCCCGAATTCATAAAGTATTTGGAAATGAGACAAGACGCCGTAATGGACGAACATCCGGAACTTTCGCAAGAAGATATTACCAATTATTTATATAATACCTGGATATATGAAGAAGGATTAAAAACTGAAGCCAAAAAAGCTGATGAAATTGATCAGTCTAATTTAGTTAAAGGCCTCAACCAAGATCCTGTGCCCGTAAAAAAGATAAGAAAAAAAATTAAAGTAGAAAAAGATAAAGAAAAGGAAATATCTAATGAAAAGGAAGTAATACCAAAGGAAAAATCTAAAAGACGAATTATAAGGCCATATTACAAAGAAGACTTCTCAGATTTTGACGATGATATAGAGTATTATGAAATATTTAAACCAAAACGAAAAGTACCACTAAAAATTGAATCTGCAGAAGTTAAAACTGAAGATTTAGAAAGTAAAGATTTGAAACTTGAAACTGAAGTAGTTGATGAAACTCCAATTGAAGTTGATGAATATGCGTCAGATGGAATAGATCAAGTGGAAGAATACTTTAATCAGCTAACTGCATCTAAACCGAATTTGTTTAAAGGACTTATAAGAGACAAAGTTTGTGAAATTTGTGAAAAAAATGGTAATCTCCACAAATGTAAGGGCTGCCATGGTATGTTCCATTTAGACTGTATTAATAAAGTGACAAAAGTGATAGAAGTTTCAATACCGAGCAGAGGTAGAAAGAAAAAAAAGCGAAACAGAGGCCGAAAAGCCAAAGATGGCTGCTTAGATTCGGAAAGTCAAAGCGATGAGAAATCCCAAGATGCAAATGTTTCTGAAGAATTACAAAACATGTCTTTAGAAAATGAAGAAGAATATCACATAACGGCTAACGAAGATGATTTTGAGAGTAAACTATGCGCTAAAATGAAAGAATTACTAGGAAATCAAGAAAGTATAGAATACGATTCCTGTTCAAACGATGAGCACGATTTCTCTGATATCAATTACGGCGAATGTAAAATAATCGATATTAAAAGAAAAAAGCGAGAACAAACCGATTATTCAGATTTCAAATGTAATAACTGTCAAAAGTTTGACATTCCGTTATGTTTCGTCTGTAAATACCCCATTTCACCGAAAGATAAAGCCGCGCACAGACAGAAGTGTTCAATAGCGCACTGCAATAAATATTATCACATGGAATGTTTGGACCATTGGCCACAAACGCAATTTAATGGCGGGGAATCTAGGAGTAATAAGAACAATGAATATTTCGAGGCGTTTTCGTGTCCCCGCCACGTTTGTCATACGTGTGTGTGCGACGATCCGAGAGGCTGTAAGACGAGATTTAGCGGAGATAAGTTGGCGAGATGCGTGAGATGTCCAGCGACATATCATACGTTCACAAAATGTCTGCCCGCCGGCAGTCAAATTTTGAGCGGGTCTCATATTATATGTCCACGGCATTATGAGCATAGGTAAGAAATATTATTTATATTTTAATTTATTTGTAAAATTTAAATAGTCAGTAGAAGAGATATGGAAAAGTAACTAATGACACATTCTGAATATTTAAGAGTTGATTGGCTCAAACTCAATGCAGCGCTTCAACTGAACCGTGAAGATGAGAATATACAAATGATTCACACAGAAACCTTTCCCAGGTTATGACTACTGTCAAGACACTATGTTCTGATTAAGACATTACGTTTCTCACTTTCTGCTAAATTCTGGAGTAGGTGGAACTCTTTATCGTTTTTTATTAATATTTATCATTTAAAACATTAAAATTTCAACAGGCCTGGTAAAGTACCCTGTCATGTAAACACAGGGTGGTGTTTTATATGTGCGTTGGGAGGATCACTTATTTGCTGTGAATATTGTCCCACATCGTTCCACGCTGAGTGCCTTAATATTAAACCACCTGAGGGTAAGAATATTTATTTTTTCTAGCTTCACGCTATATCCCTTATATATTGCATATATCGCTAGGTAGGCAGAGGGAACATAGTAGTGTTGAGACACTCCGTTACCCATTAACACACTTTTCGCCGAATTCTGGAGGCACTGCATTTGAATTCGAATTCTGGAGTTGAGTAGCAGGACTCGACACCAGAGCAATGGTCTCATTCACACGCTTGTGTTCCTGCGCCACGACAACCTCAAATATTGTTTTTTTTTTTGTCATCAGGTGGTTACATGTGTGAAGATTGTGAGACTGGTCGGTTGCCTTTATATGGAGAAATGGTCTGGGTCAAATTGGGACATTATAGGTAAGTTCTGTTATAGTATATTAAATGCTCTTTTGTTAAATGGTAATTTTATTATTATGACATTTTGTTTTAAAAAGATATAGTATATTATTTTATTTTGTAGGATTTATAAATAAAACAATTACATATTGCAATTATTTATTTTTCCAAATAGAAGTCTAGCTCACAACCGTCGCTTGTTGTACTGTCTCACAAAACACCGAAAAGTTATTATTTACATTAATAAGATATTTTTTTTAATATACGTTATCTATATTTTATATATTTTAGATGGTGGCCAGGAATAATACTCCACCCGTCAGAAATACCCCAGAACATATTATCAGTGAAACATTCGCAGGGCGAGTTTGTTGTGCGTTTCTTTGGACAATATGATCACTATTGGGTCAATAGAGGCAGAGTTTTTCCATTTCAAGAAGGTAAGTATATTTATATTCTAGTACTAATAATGTTAAAAAGCCGAACAGTTTGTTTGATTGAACACTCTAATCTCAGATACACTAATTAAATTGAACTGACTGCTGCGCTTTGTTTTGTTATCAGAGCGAGGAAATGAAAATATAAAATATTTTATTTGTGGAATTGTAAACCTGTAACCGTTGCGTTACAGTTGCACGCTTGTGACCCTGCGCCATGTATGGTTTCACTATATTTTATATGACAATCATTTAAGTTGAAATATTTAATAGTTATATAATATAATACGTTTCTTAGGTGACTCGGGTAAAATTTCAAGTCAAAAGTCAAAAATCGATGCCGCGTTCACGATGGCAATGGAGCACGCGCAAAGAGCTTGTGAAATATTGAAAAGTATGTACATAATTCAATTATTCTTTTATATTTATTAAATTAAGTATTTAATAAATATGTTATATTTAATAAATATATGTTATATTTCTTATTTTCAGTAAAAAATGTTTTGATGTGTTATTATTTTTTCATATAAAAAAATGGATTTTGTTTATTTTATTGTCTAGTTTTTGGGTCGTAATTTTTATAATTAAAAGACATTTTTGCAATCTCATTTTTTTATCAAAATAAAAATGTTTTATTTGCTTAATAACGAATATTTAATATGATGATAGAATTGAATACGTAGTGTGTTTATTGATGACACAAATATTGGTGTGGCCGAACAGGGGCGCAGCCGAACGAGGAGGAGTCGCAGGACATCGCGTCGTCGCTGCTGCCGCCGCACTACGTGCGGCTGCGCGCCAACAGGGCGGCGGGCGCGCTGGCGGGGCGCCGCGCCGACGCGCAGGAGGGCTCGCTCACGCAGTGCGAGTGCGGCGCGCGCGACGCGCTGCCCTGCGGCCCCTACAGCCAGTGCCTCAACAGGTCATCACACTGCACTAATTATTGTATCTAACTAACGCCAACGAGTACAGTCGATGGTTGCCTCTCTGGTATGGTGAGTTTGAGACTTCAAACATTTTATGAGTGGGCCCCAGGCTGTAGAAAGTTTCCAGCCTCCTCTTTATGAAAATTGGAATGTTTTTGTATTTTAATAGCCTCGCGGATCTTTTTAGGAATATATCTATTTTCCTTAGCGAGGATTTGAAGTTTATCAAACTTGAACTTGGCTGGGTTTATATGATACTGATGGAGATGTGCTTCTTCACAAAGAAAAAGGAATATTACTTTTCACTAGTCTCAAAAACTGGCTCACTTTCTTGTTAGGGTTGAATATAGTTTTTATTGAAGCTCTTCTTAAGATGTGACCAATCCTGTCTATATCCTCCTTCAAATGTGGTACAAGTGCCGGCTGTCTCTCTACTGTGGCTGTTGGTCTTCTGACAACGCTAGCTGGAAACTGGTAGCTTGTTCTGAAGAAGAGAATTCTTTACCTGCCGAAACTCGTTCCCCTAGGTGTTCAGCGTTGCAAAGGTGGGCTTTCTGAAACAAAGATTTTCCAACAGTAGATAGTTGTGTATGGGTGATGGTGCGCTTCACCATTGAAGTATGTGTTGGCCTATTGTGCCATTGGGATTTCTTATGACTAACACATCGAGGAAAGCTAAGGAATTATTTGCCTGTAATTCTATTGTGAATTGAATATTGTCAT
>DWAL01000203.1:0-13192 GCA_018230405.1 Heliconius hortense
ATTTATTTACATTTATATTTTAATTTCTTCGCTCTGGTGTCGAGGCAAAGCGCGGTGCTGAGTTCCGCCACTCAACACGCAATGCCTTCACAACTTGGCCGAAAGTGGGGAATGGAGTGTCATAACACTAGGTTTCCTCTGCTTACCCTGCTATGTGCGGGATACAGCGTGAAGCTGATTTTTATTTAGTATTTAATACGAAACGTGCGATAGATTCATTTATATAGATACCTGTTAAATGTCGTTAAATGACAAAGAAGTAAAGGTTTTAGAACACCTTTAGGGTCGCCGAGGTATGTACCTGATGGCCTCAATTCCGTGGTCAGTCCCTCGCACCCCAATCTCTTTTCAATCGTATTTTTGTTGTTGTTACCTGACGGCCGTCTGCCCGGAACAATCTCACGGGAACGGGTCGCCTTTCAAAATGTTTTGTATCATGTTTTATTTGCCAAAAGGGTAGTTGACTAGTTCACCTTAACCTTTTTATAATAATGTAAATAAATAGAAATATTCACTTAGACAGTTTTTTGTAATTTCGTTATATTTAAAATATCTTGATAATATATGTATACATATATCATTCTGGATAACCGCTGCCCGCATACGATCTTTCAAGTTTCAACTCGAACTTGTCTCCGAACTGAAGATTTCCTGTATTTATTTTATTAAATGAATTAATACCGTCTGGATATATATAAAGAACAGAATTTAAGAATCTATCGTTATAAAAATATCTAAAGTTACTAGTTTCAATATATATTCAATATAAGCCAACTCTATATAAATATTACGCAGATTACCTTAAATGAGCCATAGTACGACATGAAAGATTATCGTTTGAGAAGTGCGGTGTGAGTGGTTAAAGGTCATATTTATATGTATAAAAGAAACACGAGGAAGACGAGAATAGAAGTGCAAGTGTATACGAACCGGTTATAAGATACCCGTCTGGTCTTGGGATGGGATTGGGACGTGCCCTTGACGACTTGGGGCTGCGGCCGTCTGGATCATTGTCTCTTTATTATTTATTTTTTTGTAATGGATAGCCATAAAATATTATCGTAGCCTTTTTTTATATATAGTAATAAATAAAACAAAAATATTCGAATTATCACTATTTTACTACAATCGTCAGCTGCTATATTATGTTTGTTATCGCGTCTTGCTTATTACACTAGCGCCAACTAGTGGCGTACAAAAGTGAAACTCAAAGCTGAGGTTTCGCTATTCGCCGCGAGATGTCGCTACGGTCGGCACTACCTAAGCTATCTTGTATGTTCAATTGCGAACGAAAATTGTGAATGAATGGTTTTTACGGTCTACTACGAACGGGGCACGTGTCCATACGCACTGAAGTCAACGACCTGAGTTTTATACAGGCACGTCTTATAAATTATAATTTATTATTTAATAATTATTTAATATTCACTTTGCAAGAATTAGATAAAATTCTTTTTTTTATTTTAATACCTACAAGAACAGGTGTTAAATCATATATCATGTTTATTTCGTCGATCAAAGTACAATAACTAGTACATTCTCTTTTTGTTATTTTGTTTAATACTATTCAATTCACAATTTATAATAAAAAAAATATAAATCTTATCAAACAGTGGCACTTAGCCGCAATACAATTCGCGTCAAACGTATTCGGGATAGTACACGAATACACTTGAAGTGTAACTTTTCATCGCTGTGTATAAGTTCTTTGTTCATATCGTGACCGACTATTTTATCGCGTTGTGGGTCGCTTATTTTTTCGGCACCGATCCACAGCACAGGGCGAGCGGTCGTCGGCCTGTGCCCGTCTCTCCGCCTCAAACGTCTCTCCTCTCCGTGCCATAAGAACTTTTACGGTCAACGAATGTATAGTATGTACGCACCGTGAACGTAGCCTACATTATTTTTTAACTGTCGGTTTAAAAGTTCGTTGATCTCGTTCTTGTATTTGTATATTTTAATAATAACATTATGTATCTCGTAATAGAAGCAAATAAGTTTTAAAATTAAAAGAGAAGAATAACAATCTTTTTAACTATATTGATTGTATTTCTTGTAAATAATTAAATAATGATTTTGATAATTCATTGTATTATTATATAGGAATTACGTTGGTAGTACTAACAGATTAATGTTGTTGAAAATTCTTTGTTATTATTGACATTTTTAAGAATTTTTTTTTAAAGCCTTCTTTTATTTATATTTTCATTTGTTCTTTATTTATATTAATTAAATTATTTACCATGCTTAAGTACATAGATACAGCTACATAAGTGAATTACAAGAATCAGACCCGTTTCGAGTATAGATTCGCAATATGTCAACGGGAAGTGAATCACTCACTTACACGAGTCACACGGCTTTGTTACCAAGTCAATATCGGATCACTGTGAAGCACGTAGAGTGGACTGTTAGCTGAACCGGGGTCGGTCATCGGTCGCGGCTTCCTTGGCATCCAAGTTGATGCGTCAGCGTATTTCGCTAAGCCAATGTTGGCAGTCATTGTCCGCGGGACCGTTAGTTGCCGCGTTGAGCCGCACTGCTCTCGCTTACCGCTTACCGCTCAGGTACAGTGTGACAGCCGCGAACGTTCTCGAAAACATAATAATAAAGTTTTTGCGTAATCAAAACAATTATTTGTATTAAATATGTCGTCCAAAAATGTTAACGCAAGCGCCAACTAAGCTTGCTTGGTTGGAAAATGTATTTAAGTCTAGTTTTTTTTGGTTTGTACATTCAATTTTTATCTATTCCCTAATAATATAAATGAAAAATGAATATAAGTACATATTTTTTTATTTTGATTAAACAGTATTCTTTATAAGGTATTGGTTTACATAAATATTTCTTTTTATGACGTAAATAAAATAGAGCCGTGTTTAAACCTTAACCTTTATTGTCTTTTTCGCTACGTAAAAAACGTATTATCTAATATTGTATCCCCAAAAATTGTATAATTATTTACATAAATAATTTCAAAATCCTATTCGATATTATATCATATAATTGGGCACAGCATTACGGCTATATATGTACATAACACGTGTTATACGCTATTGTCGTAGTCATATACATACGTTAGTTTGTTATGAGTATTCGGAAAAGGTTTTGTTTTCGCGGCAGCAGGTCGACGACCGCTCGGCCGGTCACTGCCCGCGTTGCGACCAATTATGGGCCACTCGTACAGCGCACAATGGATCGATGGCAGTACGAAATTGGGCCAGCGACCCGAGCGCCTCTCGCCCCTCGCCCCTCGCCCCGCGGTGCTCCGCCGGCACACTACTCACAGCCTCCACCTAAATTATACTCTGTAGAATACGTTGTAGTAATCTGTGTTTAGTGCCGTTAATTAATATTCATGCTATCTGATGCACCACAATGTTTATTAAAGAAATCTATCTCTTAAGTATCTATAATATATTCGACTAGTAAGTTAAATTATTATTTTATTAGCTATTCATTTATAGTACAATGTCAGATCTATGCTATATCTTAATTCATTGAAGAGAATGTACGACTTATAAAACGCCACTAGAATCGATACAGCTCTCGTAAATCGAGAATAGGTAGTAATTAAATAGGATCGGTGCACCCCTAGCGAGGAGCGCGCGCGCATTGAGGTAGGCCGTGACGCATGCTGACGTCATCGGGCGTAGAGCCGGTCGTCGCCCCGAGCTGCCGGTGTCCTAGCTCCCGGGCCGCGGGGGGAGCGCTGGTGTTGTGCAATAGAGCGGTCGACGACCCGGGGTGAACGGCCGCGCGCCGCGACGCCCGCCGGGATGCGCCCGGCCTATATCCGGCGCACGGCGCTCGGCGCTCGGCGCACGGCGCACGGCGCACCGGTGCAGTGGCGGCGGCGCATTCTAGAGCGGCGTGGACCGTTAGGAGCGCGCGCGGGGCGCGGGGCGCGGGGGCGCGGGGCACTCTCACTTTCTCGGGTGGGTCGGCGGCCGGCAAGTAGGTCGCGCGGGTAACTGTGCGCCGCGCGCCGCAGCGCCCGCACAGTCCGCCGTCGGCCGCCTCAGTCGCGACTCGCGTCCGTCGACACGTGCAGTAGACCCGTCCAGTGAGCGAGTGGTGTCGAGTAGTGTCGAGTGAGTGGTACTTGCTGGCTAGTGAATGGTGCTCGATATGGCGTGCGGCGCAGAGTTGCGCGAGCGACATTCGGTTTTGGTGAGCATGCTGGAGGCGCGGCGGGAGTCCAGCGACTCCGGCTGCTCCAGTGACGAGAGTTCAGACTCTAACTGTAGCTGTGATCCTCAGGGCTTCTTCCGTCGCTCCATCCAACAGAAGATTCAATACCGGCCCTGCACAAAAAATCAGCAGTGCTCCATTTTAAGGATTAACAGAAATCGTTGCCAGTACTGCAGACTGAAAAAATGCATCGCCGTCGGAATGAGCAGAGATGGTGAGCTATAAATTTATATTATTTGCTATATTTTACAAATTTCCTATCTTGCTATATATAAAAGTTATAATCTTTTTTAAGTATAACAAGAAAAACTAAATTCTAAATGCATGAACACAAAATTTTTGTTTAGTGATTTAAATCTCTAAGTATTGTCAAGCATTTGCTTCGTTAATTAACTACTATTTTGAACAATATACAAGAATAAAAGTTCATATTTCGACATTAATAAATATAAACTCAATTTCCAAATAGTTTAAATGTAACATTTAAATTGTCAAATAATGTAGAGCTCTTTTATAAGTGAGTGTGTCGGGCGAGCGAGCCTAAGTTGGCTATATTGCAATCCATATACGTAACGAGCATGGCAAGGTTGATCGTGCACCCTCTCGTAATTATTCTGTAATCCGCACGAGCCAAGTGGGTCGCAAGTCGCGAGTCGAGCGCGATCGCTGCTCCGCGCTCAGATCCTATTTGGCGGTGCTGCAAGCGGGGCAGAGGGGCAGAGGGAGGGAGGAGGGAGGGCCGGGACGTGTGCGGTGTGGGAGGTCGGTTATGCAAGCGCGGGTGAGCGCACGCTAAGCGGGTCGACGGCCGTCGTCGCTCGGCTACGCTAGTTGCGACACTTACGACGCTTACGCTTACCGCTTTGAGGCTGAACGCGCGATTCGCGGTGAAAGCAGAGAAAGGTGCATTTCGTAAGCGCGAAAGTGAAATTTTTGTTTTCACTTTCGTAAAGCGGTTCATCGCCCTTGTATGGTTTCTCTAAATATATTGTTACAATCGTAACAGTCCTAATACATTTAAATAATACAATTGTTTATATATTATAAACAATACGAGTTATCGTTACAACATATTTAATAACATATTTACAAACAATTACACATTCTTAAACTACTTCAGTAAAACTTTTTTCTAGTATTGAAGATGATTGGTAACTATATTTTGTCAAATTAATTTAATAATAAATCTATGTTTTTCATCCAATATTAAATATATATATAAAATTACATTATATATGTAATGAGACCTAAAATATATAATCAGACAAATAAGTACATATTTTAGCAAAACAAAAAATATTAATTTATATCTCAATCAAATTAAAGAAAGTTGTTATTTTTATATCAACCGTGTCTAGATACAAACCGTGGAAATTGTGTCGTAGGTTTCGCCACTCATCAACAGATGGCGCTGAGAACTTTAATAATGACTAAAACGATTAACGGCCCGCATGCTTCGACTTTTGTGTTAGTATTGTTAAATATCAAAATCTTTTTAAAAATATGACATTTTTAATTAAAAAAAAAAGTTTGAGAAAAAAAAAAACAAATAGATTAACAGCGTATATTTACGTACTCTTCGTTAGTAAATAATTATATTTTACTAGTACACGAATAATATTAATAAAATTTACATATAAGTATCGAAATAAAAAGTGACATTGAAATTTACAATGTTAATATTTACTACAATGTAAACTTTGTAAATATCTCATTTAAATTATACATAATATGCGATTTTCATATTTTATTACGTTGATGGATATTATCGACAATAGAAATTCGTATTTGCGTACTTGTGTCCTGTATGAAATCCGATTAGTTTAGCAATAGCAGTAAAGACATATTATTTCCGGATATAACATTTATTAGGCAGAAATAGAGATTTTAAGTAAAAGCAGGAGGCGGGGGCAGGGGCCTGCGCGGAGTTTATTGACGGCGCTCGGGCCCCCGCTCCCCGCGCCCTCCCCGCTCTCCGCCCGCCCCCCCCGCCTCCCCCCGGCCCTCCCTCCTCAAGTTCAAGGTTGGCGCGGCGCGCGCCGCGGCGCAGTGCGAGGGAGTCCGGCCCGCGCATCGGTCGTCAGCCCTCTTTGTTATCGCTATGTCAGTGCGTCGCACCGCAGTTCGCAACGAGAACTCGAGCCTCGACCACAGTGACTACGCCGCGGTCTGACAAATAACAATTATTATTATTATAGTATATCAAAACATTGGTCCAGGACCACACGGATTACAGTGAAACGTGCTATGTGACACTTGTTTTATATTAGTATATATATAGTCAACTACAGTTACCAAACTTGTTTATTTATGAGTGGTTTTTTGGCTGTGAATATTTAGTAAATAGTGAAAAATATTATTATGGTCTCAGACATGGGTGAAGATTTGCCAATTCTTAAAGGGATCCTAAACGGAGTCGTCAAATATCATAATGCTCGTATGTATTATTTATGTTTTTCTTATATCTTTTTTTTTTTTCATTTTAATTTTAGTTTTTTTTTTGTTTTGATAAGTCGATGAATATAACTGCGAAATGGATGTTTATTTTTAAACATTGTTAGTAGTTTAAAAGATAAAGATAGAAATAGATATAGATATATATATTTTTTAATTGTAATCATTTATTATTTATTAAATAATTAGTACTTCATTTATAATCATACAAATTATAATTCATAATACATTCAAATTATAGTTAATAATAACTACAATTATAATTTTTTTTATTGACGATTATTTTAAAGATACATTCCCCTATATCTATGAATATATTTTAAACTATAATATAACTAAACACAATAATATTAACTTTAAACGTATACTTGTATAAATAATAAAACTAAAAAGAAGAGCACTTGCATGAGCGACCGCGAACAATAGGTCATGCATCTGGCGCGGCACACTTATCGCAGGGAAAGTCAGGAGAAATGGCGAGAGGGCTCTCCGCTTTCGTTTTCAACCGTGCGCCGAGCTCGACCACTTTCACCGGCGCGCGCGCACGACGGCCGCAAGCGACGCGCCCGCCCCCGGCGCATACTACCTTTCGGTTCGCGTTCAACTAGCGCGAGAAAGTCGTAACACTTTTTAGCATGACCTCGCGGTTCGCGTATTGTCATCGGTTTCGAACTAGTTCACCGAATTGCAATAAGCTGGCTCGGGGCCTGTGCCCCACGACGCACGTCGGGTCTCGAGTGTCACGACGGCCGATGAACTTTACCCCCTCGTCAGCTGCGCGTGCACATGGCCCGCCGTGCACCCGCATGTCGGTGCTCGCTCGGTAACCGACAGCTGCGGTCTAATTGTACGTAGGTCCTTAGCGCGGACCTTGCTCAACAATCCGAACGTTGCGTCTACCTTTATTTTAGTGTTTTATATATTTTTTTAATACAAAAAGATTTTGTCACAAGTATTTATGTAAATTTTCTTTTGTTGCAGCTGTCCGATTTGGACGTGTACCAAAACGCGAGAAAGCGCGAATTTTAGCGGCGATGCAACAATCTTCTTCGTCGCGAGCGCAAGAACAGGCAGCGGCCGCGGAGCTAGATGATGCCCCGCGGTTGCTGGCGCGAGTGGTGCGCGCCCACCTCGACACCTGCGAGTTCACCCGCGACCGCGTGGCCGCCATGCGCGCACGTGCTCGCGACTGTCCCACCTACTCTCAACCTACTTTGGTGAGTATAGATATAGATCACAATATTTGAACTTCAAGAAAACGCTCTAAATACCTTTTTTAATTTTAAACTTAAGAATGTCAACATTAATTTTCTTTTCTTTTGTTCTAGGCTTGTCCATTGAATCCAGCGCCGGAGTTGCAGTCCGAGAAAGAATTCTCTCAAAGATTCGCCCACGTGATCCGTGGCGTGATCGACTTCGCCGGCCTCATACCTGGATTCCAGTTACTGACTCAGGATGACAAGTTCACATTATTAAAAAGTGGTCTCTTCGACGCACTATTCGTGAGGCTCATTTGCATGTTTGATGCCCCACTCAA
Source organism: Heliconius hortense (assembly GCA_018230405.1). NCBI lineage: Eukaryota > Metazoa > Arthropoda > Insecta > Lepidoptera > Nymphalidae > Heliconius > Heliconius hortense. Next base: position 8,186 of record DWAL01000203.1, read on the forward strand.
CAGTATAATATGCCTAAACGGGCAGCTTATGAAACGTGATTCTATCCAAAGTGGAGCTAATGCACGTTTCTTGGTGGACTCTACATTTAAGTTTGCCGAACGTATGAATTCCATGAATTTAACAGATGCCGAAATAGGCCTCTTCTGCGCCATAGTCCTAATTACGCCGGATCGTCCTGGTCTTCGCAATATAGAGCTAGTTGAAAGAATGCACGCAAGACTGAAGGGTTGTCTACAGACCGTCGTTACGCAAAATAGACCAGACAGACCCGGTTTTCTTAGAGAGTTAATGGATACGCTACCTGACCTACGTACCCTGAGTACACTCCATACGGAAAAATTGGTAGTTTTTCGCACGGAACATAAGGAATTATTACGGCAACAAATGTGGGGAGACGAAGAAGGATGTTCTTGGGCAGATTCGGGCGCTGATGAATCCGCTCGCAGCCCCATAGGATCAGTATCGAGCAGCGAGTCCGGTGAAGCTGTGGGTGATTGTGGCACACCATTGTTGGCCGCCACACTGGCTGGACGCCAAAGACTGGATTCTCGCGGATCTGTGGATGAAGAAGCTCTCGGTGTAGCTCACCTGGCCCACAATGGATTAACCGTAACGGCTGTTCGCCCTCCCCCGCTTTATCGTAAACTCGATTCTCCTACAGATTCCGGTATCGAGTCCGGAAACGAAAAACATGAAAGAATTGTCGGCCCCGGTTCAGGCTGCTCGAGTCCACGATCATCCTTAGAGGAACATTTGGAAGACAGGCGGCCGCCTGCTCTCGCAGACGACATGCCAGTTTTAAAGCGCGCGCTAGAGGCGCCGCCGATAACGCGCCCGCCCTTTGATGTGCCACGTCCTCGCTCTCTGATGGAGGAAGCGTACAACCGTCATAAAAAGTTCCGCGCCATGCGCCGCGACACGGGCGAGGCGGAGGCGCGCGCAGTGCCGCTCACGCCGTCGCCGCAGCCTCCGCAGCACCCGCACCCCGCCAGCCCCGCGCACCCGGCGCACTCGCCGCGGCCGCTGCGCGCCTCGCTGTCGTCCACGCACTCGGTGCTGGCCAAGAGCCTGATGGAGGGCCCGCGCATGACGCCGGAGCAGCTCAAGCGCACCGACCTCATCCAGCAGTACATGCGGCGCGGCGAGGCGGCGGGCGAGGGCTGCCCCATGCGCGCCGGCGCGCTGCTGGCGTGCTACCGCGGCGCGTCGCCGGCGCCGGAGCCCGCGCCCGTGCTGGAGCTGCAGGTGGACGTGGCGGACGCGCCGCTCAACCTCTCCAAGAAGTCGCCGTCGCCGCCGCGCTCCTACATGCCGCGCATGCTGGAGGCGTGAGGCCGGCCCGCGGAGCCCTGCGTCTCCGCTACCCACCCCGACCTACTTTAAATTGAATAAACTGTAGTTAATGATCGTTCGCAAATCGGTTTAATATATTATATGTGATAATTCGTTTAAGACGCGTGCGTGAGTGGCCGGTGCCGGACGAGGAGAGCGCAATAGACTGAAACATAATTTAAGACTATATAAGTATAATTTATAATGCAATGCAGCGCCGGTCGAGGTGTGTGTGTGTGTGTATTGTATGTGCGTATGTGAGCGTGCTCAGTCATTTGTTTGTTAATGTAATGACAGGTTGTCGAATTAAAATAAAACAAACTTGTAAAATTATTTATTTGTTTCTTTTACCTCCATCATTTTACAATTAAATGAATACTTAAAATTTGAAATATACTAAATAAAAATATATTATACATTTTAATATGATATAAAAAAATACATATATAATATTGAATTATAATTAATTAATAACTCATTTAATTTCTGATGAACAATCTATTTAAATTTTGATAAAAATTACACAAACTATCAAACATTTCATTTACATAAAAATAAATGTAATGTATTAAGACACATCTTATTGTTTAGTATTATGCATTTGTTTATAATAAAACAAATAAGCACAAATATCGTACACTTGTAAGGCGAGTACTTCCACTTCCAATTAGATTGAAACAAACGGACGTGAGACACGACTGCCACAAGTGCTGCAGGTTGTTGACCGACCTAGGCCTCGGCCCTCGGGCGCTCTCCGTCTCGGCGGCCTGCGACTGCGACTGGCCTGCTGGCTTCCTTCCGCTGCGGAACTGTTGGAGGCGCTTCGTTATCGATTCAACAATCTCTCAATCTCTTGCTAGTTTCTGATCAATAATTATTCTTTAATTTATTTATTAAAAAAAATTTAAATTTATATAAATTTTAAACCAATTTAATAATAGTGAAATATAACATACATAATCTATATATAATTACACATAATATAGATACAGCATTGAGAAAGAAAAATATATTATGAATATATATATATATACATATACAAAATATTTTTTGAAGTAATAATAGATAAATCAATAATAAGTCTCGATTTCAACTTAGTTTAATTAGTAATTAAATCTATTATGTAAATATGCATGCACTTTGTATGTATTTAGAAATTATCTGGAAAATCAGTAGCAAATCTTTTTTAAGTACATTTAATTTAAACATAGATATTGTGATCGAGAAGTTATGATACAAGTTAAAATTGCATTTTAACTGTAAACACCGATCTTAATATGAAAAGCTGATTATTATGCAACGATGATATCAGATAGGTATGTGATAGCGGCTATTGACCGAGAGCCGGGCGCATGTCGCCGCGGGCGGTCCATCGCGCCGGCGCTGCCCGGCCGTGCACTTGACTCCTGCGACCGGTGCATCGCCCGCCTGCACTCCTGCCACCGACCGACCGCCCTCCCGCCCTCCGCCTCCAGCTTCCACAGCCTCCCGCCCACGTAATCCTTCGAAAGGTCATACCGCTATAATGTCATGAAAATTTACCCTGTACTACTATCGCGTTTCATATTTTCCTAACGCAATGGGAATCCAGTTTAGTTGTTAACGTTTATCCTATATAATACAATCAACGTACTTTAAAGGACTAAAAGGTGGAACTTGCGAGTTTATTATAAAATATTCAAGAATATAGCAAAAAAAATGCTAAATTTATTTAGTTACTCAAATGACTTTTTGAATGTCAACTGTCAGTTTCTAATAGCATGACGGCAGTTAGGAAGTTAATATACAGCTGTAAATAGTCAAGCGGGAGACCTTCAGGCGACACACGGTACACGGAAAGCCCCGAATGGCCCGCGACCTTGTGTGCCGAGGTCGCGCCCGGGCGACGCTCACGGAAACAGGATAGCTTATTAACTTTATTATTATTATAATGTATTAATTATTAATTAATCGCCTTTGTTTTTTATTAATAATTATCCTTTACAGTCATGCATTTGTATACAGTCGCTGGTTTACGAAAAAATTGTGTTATCTGAATTGTTTTAAAATCATTGCAAAACATAATATGAAAAATAGTTTTAATTGGAGAAATTGTTGTAAATGGCAAATACCTTTGACTTTTTATCTGACTGTGCTGTTATATAAAATTTATATCTGTAAATCAAATAGGTATAGAACACGCATCATAAATCAACAGTCTAAAATACACTCCCAAATGTATTATAGGCGTTAAACTTAAAAGCGACCAAGGTCAGCGCAAGAACCTGAACAAAACAATTTGTAAGCTCGAGTCTTATTTTATAAAACAAAAAAACGGTCGGGGTCTGTGTCCTTGCAGTACATCCACCTGTAGGTTGCAAACAGCTTTACCTCTTTGATTAATCGGCCAACTCGGTCAATGATTACTACCAGTTCCCTTAACTGCTAATTTTCGGAGGTATTATATTAAATTTTGCACGAGGTGGTAGGCCGTGGGCGCGGGGTGGCAGGCTAGGCCCCTGGGGGGTGGCGGAGGCGCGTGGGCGGGGGTGTGCGGGGGTGCGCGGGGTGGCGGGGCGCGCGGGCGGTCGGCTCCAAGGTCGCAGAGTCACAGCCGGGCAAGGTCGCCATGTCCGCGCGTGCCCGTGCGCCCCCACCGCCCCTCACACCCGGTCACACCCTACATTTGCGTGGGACGCGACCTTTATCCACGCTCCGGAGAAGTAATTGTATATATACATAAATACTTAATGCTTTTTTTCAGTCTTACGTAACGCACCGAGCGAGGTTATCAGTTTCAGGAAAATGTGTATAATCTCATTCTTGTATATGCCATTGAAATAGGTACTTACATAGTATTGTCGTATCTCACGGAAATCGTTCATATATTGTATGAAAAATATATTTTATTTCACGTAGTTTGACCGTTTCGCAAGTTTCTAAATGCATACGGTATGCACTATTTACAAGACAGCAGTCTCTGTTCGTTCGTAATTCTGGTGATTTTTTTTAAGACTGTGACTCACACTCTTGAAAATATATTTAAAAAAATGTAATGTGGTAAAATTTGTAACGGGGTGTGTGTGACATTTGCTGCAAAGTTTGAGTTCCGCTACTCATCACGCAATATTTCGAATTCAATTTTCACAGATATCGGAGAACGAAGGGTCTTAACGCTAGGTTCTCTCCTTGTTAAAAAAAAATACCCGTAAAAGCACAGCCTTATAAATGGCGTTTTCATAAATTTAAGTTACGTTCGTGCCTGCAATAAAGAAGAAGAGCCCTCTATAGGCGGATATCGAAGCTTTCTTCTTTACATTATTATGTAACATTTAACCTTATTTATAAATATAATATCAATAATAAATTTATGTCAATATACCAGAACTAAAAAAATAACAATAAGTAAAAATAAAGGCCGTCATGGGGCAAGGGCACAAGCGTGTCATTAATAACGCGACGGTTATGATTTCCAATCCTAATTGGGGGAATAAATACAGTTTATTAATATTTTCATTTCTTCACTTTGGTACCAAAGCAAAAGTGCGGCGTTGAGTTCCATCGATCAACACACAATGCCTCGAATGCTTCGCCTGAAAGTGGGGAACGGAGTGTTTTAACACTAGATTCTCTCTGTCTCGCCAGTCGTGGCGCAGTGGCACAGGGTGTGACTGTAAAATCGACTGGTTGTGGGT
>DWAL01000204.1:0-13190 GCA_018230405.1 Heliconius hortense
TCCCTCTGCCTACCCTGCTGGGTGCGGGATACAGCGTGAAGCTGATTTTGATTTTAAACATACAAATATATCAATAAACATTTTGATGTTCAATAACCTTTTAGTGTGACAAAATGCATTTAGTTCTCTTCAAACACCACGTGACGCGACCTCGTTGGCTTTCATCGAGAATGTAGAAAGTGGGCCAGCATAAGCTTATTGTTGAAATTTTCTATATACAAGAGTTAATCGCCATGATAAAGTTATGCTCACGTCTCCTTCCGTGTTTGATAACGTTAGGCATGGTATTTATTTCTAAGTACTTAGATAACATTAGCTTGTAGCAGCTAACGGTTGTAAGTTTGATTCCTACTCGGTGAAATGAGTTATTATTTATTAATATTTTAATTTATTCGCTCTGGTAACAAGGCAAAGCGCGGCGTAGAGCAAACTAACGCCACTCGACACGCATTGCTCTGAAAATTAGACGGAAACTGTGGAACGGAGTGTGTTAACATTAGGTAATCCGCTACAAACGGACTTAAAGCTGAAAAAATATATATTACATAATACATTATCTCATTCAGTCTAATTTATCTGTAGAATAACATTTCTACATTTAAAAAAATACCTACCACCTACTTTTAATCAAGATAAATTTATACTAAATCACCATTTATACCACGAATTACAATTTAAAATAAAATACTAACAACAACCAATATATGTTTTATCAAAGTCAATAACGTATTGCCGCCCGTATGCAGGCTGTGCTGTGAGGCCGACCCGACCTCAATTTTCGTGTGCGCTGATCCGGCAACGTATTAATACCACATCCATTAAACCGAGATGTGTGCAGCTTCAGTGCAACAGTTTTCAATTTATATTCTAATAATTTTGATATTGACGTCCCATAATTGGATTATATGTCTGAAGATTATGGATTCGAACTCCGCCCAATGTTTTTTTAATCTTCATGGCGCAGTGGTACAAGTTTATATTTCCATTTTTTGATTCCACTCGGTGGAATGAAGTATTGTTTTCATTTCTTCGCTCTGGTAACAAGGCAAAGCGCGGAGTTGATTTCCGCCACGCAATTCTTGAGAATCCAGCGGAAAGTGGAGAACGAAGTGTCTTAACACTAGGTTCTTTCTGACTATCCCGCTACTAGTATATAAGGGATAGAGTGTACTTAAATAAAAATTCCGAGAAGAAGCAAAAAGAATTGGAATTGAGACATTCCGTTCTTTTATTTCCGTCCAATTACGGATACGGTTTTTATGTAAAAACACATTTAAAATGATTAGGTTACTTATTAAGAAAACGTATAAAAATTTGAACGTAGTGGGATTTGAACCAGCGCTTCTTTGGAAACCGTCCAAGCGCTCTGACCTACAATGCCATACGTTTTCATCGAGCTACGACGAAATTCTTATGTGGAATACCACTTTTAAATGTTAAAAAATGATTAGGTTTATGTCAATTCTACATAAAAGCACCATTTCCTGTAAATGTGTAAATAAAGTAACTCGATATAGTTAGTTATGTTGAAGCTTTTAAAAGAAACAATGCTTTATTATTACTATTACTGCCAATCTGGGTAACTTTGTTTCGTTCGGGTAACATTGACAGTGAGACCTCGAAATAGTCTCGATAATTTTTCCGTATGATACTATTGACGTTTTTTATTTAATATGTTTATTTTAATTAATACATGTTAATTAAAAAAAAACTAAAAGACACTTAAGATTTAGCGTATGGAAGACTCAAATATAGTTAAAGATTTCTTTTACTTGAGCACCATTAACATCAAACGTGTTAAATAAATTGCCGTCTGGAATTTAAAAAAAATATATGATGATGTGGTATCTATAGTACCTAGACCAGATAGAGATAAAAGAGCTTGGGTTCTATATAATTGATTGCCATATTGGGGGATTATGGGGGATAGACAATACTCAAGTTCTTATATTTTTTTGTTTGCTTGACTTGTTTTCGCTTGTTTCCTTTTTAGTTTTTTTTTATTAAACGTGTTGTTGGGTATTTGTTGATGCTGACTAAAAATATATAGCATACAAATACCAAATGTTCGACTGATTCTCTATTTTTTGTAATATAAAACAAAACTAAAGAATGGTTGTTTTATTACATTAGTTACATCCATTACCTAAGTATTTAATAAAAACTTAAATCAATGTTATTAATGTTAATTACTTATGACTACCTTTTCATGAAAAGTTCTTTATGTATCGTAGCTACCGATTTGATGAGGGTAACGTTGACAAAGATGGAATTCAGATTTGCTTCTATACTAATGTATAGAAGCAAATATACATTTAGTATAGAAGCAAATAATATTATTATGAGAGCACTATTAAAAAAATCACTCTTACAATGTGCTTTAAATTTTAAGACACTGTAAAGTATTGCTCGTATCTGTTAAAGTTATCCAGACTGGCTGTAACATATACAGTTATATTATATTTTAGTTATATTATAAAGGTATATAATAAACTCTAGATTTAAATGATTAAAGAAAATTAAACACATTTTAGTGTTGTATTGTTACAAGAAATTAATATTTTGTTAAAATTTTTATAAGAAACGATATATGATATATTATAATATATTTAACATAAATCTAAAACTCCTAGTTTTATTGTTCGTAAATTTTGCTTTTAAAATAGTTTTTTTTCACGGGCAGAGGATATCTAGTTTTATAACACTACGCCCCCCACTTTTCGCCGAATGCTGGTGCCTTTGCGTGCTGAGGGGTGAAAATCAACGCCACGCTTTGATCTTTGCGCCTCGACGCTAGAGCGAAGAAATTAAAACATTGAATATTTCATTTCCTCGAGTGGGAGTTGAATCCACAACCTTTAGACACAAGTGACTGTACATGTGTGTGTGTGCCTGTGCGCCAAGACTGGCATCAAATATTAAAATGTGTTGGTAGATTTAAAATAGATGACACTTTAATTAAAGATATTACGAGAGTAAATAGTTTCTGGAATTAATTATATTGAAAAAACCGCGGTCTAATTTAATTTATCTGTGACCACTAAACACGGACCACAATTATATATTCACAACGTTGGAATGAAACGAATATATTTAAATGTAAAGCAACATTTCCGAAAAAATTGTATTATACATTCAAAATGGTTTTATTTTATAATATAAAAAAAGTATCTTTAAAATCTAATACATCCATAGAGTAACTTTGATAATTAAATATTTTTTGTATATATTATAAATAAAAGTAAAAAATGCATTTTTGGGTAAATTAAGGTTATTTATTTTTTCTAACTGTTGGGTAGCACAAGATATTCCTACAAATCTTTAAAAAAATATTACGTTATTATGGTGTGAGAATCCCATTGTGAAGAGAAAGCGTTTTGATAAGAATTTATAATTTTACGTCGCTGGCATAGTCTATGGATTTAGTTCACTAATGGCGTGTCTTCCTGTACCACACGTTATAACGTCAAAATGGCAAAGAAAAAAGGCGATGAGAAAGTGAATCAAACTCCTCAAAGTGATAATGAGGAGCAAAATTTTGACGAGGAACCTAATTTCGAAGATCCGGAAGGATTCGTGGATGATATTACAGACGAGGGTAGGTAAATTAACATGCTGAAGTTGGCCCGGCCATATGCGTCACCTTTAAAATTATGTGCATTTCTCTAGTGTTTTCATTATTTCAAGCTTAAAGTGAATAAATAGTGGTATTGCTCGGTATTGTTTTTAATAAGGACCATTTTGTGTTATTGTGACAACGTAAGATCGCCTCCTGAATTGTAGAAATTCATAACCTCACTTTGACGTTGCAGAACTGTTGGCGGACCTCTTAGAGCAGAAACCTAAGGAATCCGACGGTTACGAAAATGTGATCATCGTAGATGGATGCCCGCAGGTCGGGCCTGAACGTTTAGAGAAGCTCCAGAGTGTAATAAACAAAATCTTTAGTAAATTTGGAAAGATTGTGAACGAATTTTATCCAACCAACGAAAGTGGAGTCACGACTGGCTTTATTTACTTGGAATATAGTAATCCACAGAACGCTTCTGAGGCCGTACAAGCCACTAACAATTGTAAATTAGATAAACAGCACACATTTTTAGTAAACCTGTTCACAGACTTCAAAAAGTAAGTGATTAAATGTTATTTATATTTTACGTTTACGACAATTGCGATATAATTTATTTATACAAAATAAGAAATCACAGATTTATTAAACTTCAATAAATATAATAATTACTAACTCACAGCCATTATATGCAGTTTTGTAATTGTTTTAGAATTTTTGTTGTTTATATAGATACAATTTAAAATATTTAAAAATTGTAATAATAACTTGGAATACTTTTAGGTATTCAGATATCCCCAAAGAATGGGAGCCTCCAGCACCTCAACCGTTCAAGGTGCAATCAGATCTTCAATGGTATCTTATGGATCCTGACGCATATGACCAGTTCTTGGTAGGAATTGGTACTGGTGTTGCACTGCAAATATGGCAGAATACTCTGCCAGAGCCTATTACATTGCAAGAGAGACCTGTAAGTAATTTTTGATATATCTATTAAGAAAAACTTAATGAATTTAATTTATTTCATCTTTCAATTTTAACTTAGAGGTGATAATTATATTTAAATTATCTTAATTTCTTATGTCTGTTTCAACAAATTGCGACTTTGTTTTCTGCCACTTAGCATGCAGTGTCTTAATCTTAGGTGAAATAGACATTAGAGACACTATACCCCACTTTCGATACTTTTTGAGGCACTATGTTCTAAGTGCTGTATCCCAACAAAATAGTTATTTAGTTTAATATTCATTTTTATAGTTCATGGTTGGCTTTTTACAGAAACCAGTTTGCTTTTTAATCACTTGATTGCACATTTTGTTTATTGATAATCAACATAGTTTTATTAATAAATTAGTATCTACACAACACAATTATAAAAGATATGTAATAATACAAATAATATTTAAATATATATTTTAAAAAATCTGCTTCACACTGTATCCCACACTCAGTAGGCAGTAGTAGCATGTAGAGTAATTCTGGAGGCATTGCATTTTGAGTGGTGGAACTCAACACCATGCTTTTGTCTTAACGCTAGAGCTAAGAAATGTAATTGTAAATTTAAATAAATATTTCATCTAAAAGTGAACATAATTTAGCTGCAATCTCTCTCAATTTTGTTCACATTTTCATATCATACCTAATATAATTAAGAAAAAAAGAATACTTCATATATAATATAATTAAGAAGCCTTATCTATCTATCAAACATAATAGGTACATGAGAAAAAATATTAATATATTTATCAATGTAAAACCCAAAATAGAGATTATTAAAAAACATTAACTGTTTGTTGTTGATTTGTCTGTGTGTTTGTACATGCTAATCTCAGAAGCAGCTTAACCAATTTAAATGCAGTTTTAATTATTGTGTTTCAGAAAACTTCCCTTAATTTTTTTGTTTTATTTTAATTGGTTCGTAAATAAAAGAGTTAAATCAATTTACACATATTTTGCTTGACTAAATTGCTAAAAAATAAGTATTTTATTGAATAAAATCTTCAAAAATATCATGCAATTATAAAACGAAAGTAATTCAGATACATAAATAAATGATTGTGTAGTTCAGGATGGAGAAGCCACAGGCAGGTCCCTAGTTAGCAATATGTTAAATAAGAAATCACAAACTTTTAGAATGGCTCTTATTAAACATAAACATTTTTTATTCCATTTTCTCTTTCAGAATTGGACTGAAACCTACGCTGTGTGGTCTCCACTTGGCACATATTTGGCCACTTTCCATTGGAGGGGTGTTGCCTTATGGGCGGGACCTAAGTTCAGTCAGTTCCAGAAATTCTACCATCCTGAAGCTAGGTTTATTTCTTTCTCACCTTGTGAAAATTATATTGTCACTTTTTCACCTAACAGCGATAGAGGTGATGATAAGAAACTTATTATTTGGGATATTAGGTAAGTTTAGTGTTAATTGAAAGATTATTTTTATATTATGTCAGGAAACACCTAATATGCTTTTATGAATAAAATAAAGTCGTATAAATTCTGAAATTTACAATGAGTTTAGGTGTAGTTTCACATATCTAAGTTTATTTTAAATATTTAACTTCACTATTATGGGCAATACTATAATATTGCATTGTATTTTCAAATATTAACTGCATAATAATGATTTGATTATAAAATTGTATAAAAGTATAACATATTAGGTTTAATCTTGGTTGATTAATTCTTAAAATATCTAGTCAGAAAACTCTTGACACTGCCATGAACACATCATAGACTATTGATATTTTTTTAATTGAAATTAAAATTTACATAGTGTTCACAAAAGCTTCACTTTTACTTAGAGAACTTAGTGCTAAGTTAAAATTTATGATATTCATTGTTAAGTTGTGGACTATGCTCTGTTTTGCAGGCAAATTAAAATAATTTATTTACAGTGTGTCTCCAAACTATAAAATTTAAAATTAAAAAAAATTAAATCAGCTTCTATTAAATAAATATTTCATTTCTTCGAGTGCTTGTGCTCCAGCACTACAACTGGTCTCAATAAAATTTAATTAGATTTCATAAATATAACATTTGTGAATGTATAAATATTTCTCAATAATAAAACACACACATATTAAATTAAATTGTTTTTCAACAGAACGGGCCAAGAAAAACGTAGTTTCCCTCCACCTGACGAGTATGTAACGTGGCCGATATTCCGCTGGAGTAAGGACGACCGTTTCTTTGCAAGGCTCGGAGCTGATGTTCTCTCTGTGTATGAGACGCCTAGCTTTGGTCTGCTGGACAAGAAGTCTATTAAGATACCTGGTATAAGGTGGGTTTTATGTTTGTTTTGATTTTTGGTATTTTATTAAATTGTTTTTATATGGGAGTTTCGAAAATGTTATGTTCATTTATTTTGGTATTTATTATATGTCTGTGTCTTATTTGCGATATTAATTTAAACATTGCAAAAAACATGTATTAATTGATTTTTTCAAATAATTGTATAAAAATATTTTAAAATAATTAAACAAAATATATGTTAGTATAAACTAACTAAAATTAAGATTTAATAAAATCAATTTTCATTCCATTTCTTTTATATTTCTCACTAACATTTTCTTATTTCACAGGGACTTCTGTTGGTCACCCTCCGACAACGTGCTAGCGTATTGGGTAGCAGAAGACAAAGATGTACCAGCCAGAGTAACACTATTGGAAATACCAAATCGTACAGAAACACGTTCCAAAAACTTGTTCTCGGTCGCCGATTGTAAAATACACTGGCAAAAGAGTGGAGACTACTTATGCGTGAAAGTCGACCGCTACTCTAAAGTCAAGAAAGACAAAAACGAGATCAAATACTCTGGAATGTATTACAACTTTGAAATATTCCATATGAGAGAGAAGGAGATTCCGGTGGATTCCGTGGAAATAAAGGAGCCTATACAAGCGTTTGCTTGGGAGCCGATAGGTTCTAAATTTGGCATTATACATGGTGATGCGGCAAATATATGTATTAGTTTCTATCAAGTGAATACTGGACAGGCTCCCACTTTATTGAAGAAATTTGATAGAACTTTCAACCATTTGTTCTGGTCGCCTATGGGACAGTTCATAGTGTTGGCCAATTTTGGTTTGACCGGTGGAGCGTTGGCCTTTGTTGACACTAATGATTTTACTATTATGAACATTTCTGATCATTATCAGGTATTTTGTTATGTTTTTATTTTTGAAAAAAAAGTACTATTTCTTTTTTTTTTTATTTGCATTTAGAATGGATTCTCAGCTTACAGTTAGATAAATTGTAATATTAAAATTTTTTGAAATAAAAAAACAGTTCTTTTCGTTAATTTTTTTTATATATCTTGGACTGGATTCTGAGTTTAGGTACATAGACAGTAAAATCTGTACAAATATTGATTCTTATTTATAAATTTATAAATGCAGAGTTAACACTTACTTATATAATATTAGAATTTTATAAATTAGTATTTTGTAAAGCTTATGACAACCACTTTATAAGTGGTTATAAAATCATGTTTATAAATTTCAAATAACAAAATCTAAATATGTCATTGTAATTGTAACACATTTTATATTATAGATGTCTGGCATTGAATGGGATCCAACTGGTCGCTACGTAGTGACCGGTGTCTCCTCGCTCAAGTGTAAAATGGATTGTGGATACTATTTGTGGTCATTCCAAGGCAAGATCTTGAGAAGGTAAATGTTGCTAGTCTATTATGTGCTTATTTATTTTTTTAATGATTACATAATTTAAATTGAATGAGAAAGTTATATGATGTTGATATTATTATAATGTAAATATAGATCTGTCTCACTCTGCCTACTCTGCTATAAGCAGGACAGCCTGAAACAATAAAAAAATTGTATATATTTTAAAGTTTATATGTATAAATGCCTATATTAACAAATAATTTAATCCACAGAGTAATGAAAGAAGGTTTCGCACAATTCCTATGGAGACCGCGTCCGCCCACACTGCTGTCGGAGAAACAGCAGAAGGAGATAAAGAAGAACCTGAAGAAATATTACTCTCAGTTCGAATCTAAGGATCGTATGCGCAGCAGTAAAGCGAGCAAGGTAATTTTATTATTATCTTAAATCAAATCAGCTTCACGCTATATTCTATATTAGTGTTAAGACACTCCGTTCCCAACGTTTAACGAACTTTGGAGGCATTGCGTGTTTAACGCCGCGCTTTGCCTGGCTTTTATTATAGAAGTTCTTATTACAGTAGAAACTTGATTATCCTCCGCGACTAGTTCTATATCTATACTTATAATAAAATCGTAACTGATCGGTGTCTGTACATGTAAGATACTTTAGAAAAAATATTGCTGATGGCATTTAATTACGTAATAGAAACAAAAACAATGGATGTTTAAAATTTTTGTCTGTGTGTCTGTGCGTTTGTTCACGCTAATATTATAAACAGCTTAACCAATTGATTTGCAGTTTTCACTATTGTATTTTCGCAAGCTTCTCTTAACATTTAGTGTTCATTTTATTTCAATCGAATTGGCTGACATTTTACTTTTCAATATTTGTATATACTAGACATTGTTTTTATAATGATATTATTCGGATACGCTAAAGTATGCAGATTAGTAAATTAATAATTATTTAGTTCAAGCGTATATATACATCGTACTTTAGAAAATGTGTATCTCAATAAAAAAATTTTTTCGTTGGTATGTATGTACAAACATTTATGTATAAAATACGAATTCAGAACGTTAACAATCGATTCGGTTAACGGAGTTTCTACTGTATTCTTGAATTTTTCTTAGCTTGACTCTATTTCCCATACACCAAGGTAGGCAAAGGGAATCTATTAATATACACTCATACACTCTTTTCCCCTTTTTCGCCTAATTTTTACAATTGCATTATGAATGGCGGAAGTCACTTGAGCGAGGAAATTAAAACTATTTCTTCCACGAGTGAGAATCGAACCCACACCGTTGTGTTTACAGTCACGCAGTCCCACTGCGCCTCGACGAAGATATTTCTTCTGTATTCAAGAAATAGTTTATTGTTTTACATTTTTTTTTAATATCAAAATATTTGTTTGTTCTTTAAGGAATTGGTCGCCAAGCGTACGGAGCAAATGAAGAAGTACATAGAGTACCGCGAGCAGAAGACGCTCGAGTGGGCCGAGCAGAAGCCGCGGCGTATCGAGCTTCGGGATTGTGAGTATCGAATTTTATAATATTTATTTTTTATTTCACGCTGTATCCCGCATATAGCAGGGTATATGCGGAGGGAACCGGGTGATGGGAACGAGTCGTTGCACGTTGAGTTGCGGAACTCAACGCTGATTCAATAATATATACTTTTTTGCTTCTAGGTGTATTCCGCACACAACAGGGTAGGCAAAGAGAACTCCATTTTCCGCCGAATTCTTGAAACATTATGTGTTGAGTAGCGGATCTCAACGCTGCGGTTGGCCACTATACCAGAGCGAATAAATGAAATTATTAAATATTTGATTACTTCGAGTGGAAAGCGAACCCACAACCTGTCGCGTTTACAGTCACACGTTTGTGCCCCCGTGCCACTACTGGCCTCATAAAATGAACGAAAATAATTTATAAAAATTAATAATCAGATAAATGTTTTTTTTGTTGTTATTTATACCTATTTATTAATTAATACTGTCAAATGTTTATTCTCCCCAGATGTAGACACGGACGGTCTCGACACCGACCAAACGAACACAGTGGAGGAAGTTGTAGAATTCTTTGTCAAAGAGGAACAATCGGTCATCGAGTAGTCGCCATACATAGCCACGTGTCGCCGGTTGTAAACGCCTGTATCGGCTTATAACCGGCCCAAACCGGTTCAAACTGGTTCGTACCGGTTGAAACCGGATATTAAAAGATAACTTTTTAATAAATAAACAAAAAACCATTTTGAAAGTTTTTTTATACCAACCCCGCGCATATTATTATTATAGTCACAAATATTCCGTATTATAATAATGTTCAATATAAGATTTCGGTTTATATATTATACAATAGGTGATGTTTATAGAAAAATTAAATTGATGTTTCAAATTAATGAATGTCTTTTAATACCTGTTTGTTTTTAGTTTTTTTTTTGAGTGATATTTTGGGTCTGTTTTTTGTATGTAAAATTTCATAAACGAACAAAGTTAAAACTTTTTAGATTTGTCATAACCTAGTTGTATAAATGTGGTAGGTAATATGTGTTGTAGTAATAATTATGAAGAAATTAAACGATGGAAATTGAACAGATGAACAAATATGGATTTTTGATCGATTGAGCAGCATACGGAGGCCAGTCGTGGCGCTGGGGCACAAAGTGTAGCTGTAAAAGTGACTGGTTGTTGGTTCGATCGCCACTCGAGGAGATTGAATTTCCATTTCTTCGCTTCAAATGCCTCCCAAATTCGGCGGAAAGTGGGGAACGGGGTGTCTCAACACTAGGTTCCCTCTGCCTACCCTGCTGTTTGCGGGATACAGTGTGAAGCTGATGCTGAACAGCATATGGTGTTTGGATTGTTACTACACAAAAGGTCGTGAGTTCGACGCGTATTCGGGTTATACTACTTATATATTTACAATTTCCGACCGACAGCGTCGGTTTCCAGGAGGCGCGGGAATTCAAAATTTTATACGTTTTCTAAATAAGTATTTTTCTTACCTAATCGTGGAATAACATTTTAAAAATGTTAAAAATATTTAATAAATAGCATTCTCTCTTACCAGACGATAATTCTTAGTAATTATCATTGTAATAAATAATATCAAATATTCAAGTATACGGTACGGCCCTTGAAGCACAGAATAAATGTACAATGATGAAGTGAGAACTTACAATACAAATAAAGACAAAGTCTGTCAAATGACAATTTGTAGTTATTTCATTAAAAAAAAACATTACAAACATATTTATGGTTCATTTCATGCAAACTTAAATTTGTCAACTTTTACCATTTCTACTTCCCGTTGACCTATAATTCTGAAATTCGTAAGGAAGCTTTAGTGGGTAAGTTCGACTTGCATTTAACAGTTTTTTCCTTTTATAGGGAAAAATAGAAGATGTAAACGACTTGTCCAGGTTTCCTTATATTAAATAACGTAATTTAACGTTGCATTTTTTTAGCTGCACGCTATATCCCGCACATAGTAGAGTAGGCAGACGGAAACAGAGATCCTAGTATTAAGACACTCCGTTCTCATTAAGACACTTCCGTTCGTGTGTTAAGTGGCGGAACTTAACGCCACAATTTTTTTATAAAAGAAATGTTCTATCGAGTGTAATTCTACATTATAATTACCATAAGCAAATAGGTAAATCGTACCTGTGTAATAACAGTTTTTTTTAATAAGATAGATTCGCGGTTAATGTTAATAACTTATATTTTTTAAACAACTTTTGTTGACATTGATGCCACCGACAGGTTTCGAACTAGTGACCTAGATATTTTTTATAATGTAATGTGTAGCGGGGCAGCCAATGGGAATGCATACCGATATTAATTGTATTATAAATATTTTTGACATATAAATTTAAGTTTTAAAAATATTGATTAAATAATTTTTTTCTACTTTATAAATATTGCATATCGGAAGTATAGTATATAAATAAATTAAAAAAATTGCATTTGAGGCCGGTCACAGCGCATTGGCGCGACGATGACTTCCGCCACTCAACACGCAATGCCTCTAGAATTTGGCGGAAAGTGGAGAACGGAGTATCTTAACACTAGGTTCCTTCTGCCTACCATGCTGTGTGCGGGATACAGCGTGAAGCAGAAGTATAAGCAAATAAGTAATATTTCAAGATTATATGTATATGTGAACACTAGCAGCTGACAGGCGACTTCGTCCAGACAAACAGGCAAAACATAATTGTTTTGGGTTATATAACATTGATAAATGTCCCCAGTAATAGTTTTTCTAATTTATCTTCAATGTCAATGAGAACAAGGCCAGTCGTGGCGCAGGGGCACAAAGTGTGCCTGTTAATCGACTGGTTGTGGGTTCGATACATTTATATTTCCATTTCTTCTTTCTGTTGTCGAGACAAAGTGCGGCGTTGAGTTCCGCTATTCAACACGCATCACCTCCAGAGCTCGGCGGAAAGTGCCTAAGTGAAAAGAAACCTAGTCTTAAAACGCACCGGAAAGTGTGTTTTAACATTAGGTTCCCTCAGCCTACCCTGCTATGTGCGGGATACAGCGTGAAGCTGATTTATTATATTTTTTTTTATCTTCAACGTACAGACAACATTCACTTACGATTTTATTATGAGTCTAGATTATTTATATTTTCTTCCACTTTTGCTAAGCTGAAATATCTAGAAACTATAAATATATATCGTAGATTCGCTATTCTAATGGGACATTCAACGGTATCACTACTTGAGCCCGATCGTTACTATTTGCGCTTTAAAGCTTTGTAATAGACGTATGTATACGTACCTACAGTCGTATACTGTAGGAAGGTACTCAGTTAGATTTGTTTAAAATATTTATAGTTTATATTGAATATTTACAAGTATATAGTATAATTTGAGGCCAGTCGTGGCGCATTGGCACAAAGTGTGACTGTAAAACCCACTGGTTGTGGGTTCGATCCCCACTCGAGGTGATGAAATATTTACTTAAATTTAT
>DWAL01000205.1:0-13188 GCA_018230405.1 Heliconius hortense
TGTAAATTTGATTAATTATTTTGCATACTACAATGCTTTTAATTTCAGTCACTATGACTGTCTGTCTATGGTAGGTACGTAAGCGAGACAAATGTAGTGTAATATGACGCGGTCGTGGGTCGTAGTGGATTCCCATTGGGGGTAATTAATTATTTAATATTGAAAAACAAAGAAACAAAGTGTAGAGTAGAATTCTGCTACTCAACATGTATTGTCTCAAAAATTCGTCTTTATACTAGGTTCCTTCAGCCAACCCGGCTGCCAATACGCGGGATACAGCCGAAGCTAAAACAAAAAAAATGTAAATAATATTAAAATTATGATATTTCTTACCAAGGATCCAAAGCATCGCCAACAATAAGTTTCTGGTGGTGTTGGAGCTGGACGACGTGATCGAGACCGACGCGGGGCTTTACAAAGTGAAAGCTAAGAATAAGATGGGCGAGGTGGCCGCCTCCATCAATCTTAACTTCAGCCGTGAGTGTCCATTTTTGTTTACTTTACTCCCATAGACTGTAGTAGCATGTTTAAATTTAGTTAATTTATAAATCGGAGGTCGTCCATTCGATATCT
This sequence comes from Heliconius hortense, assembly GCA_018230405.1. Classification (NCBI taxonomy): domain Eukaryota; kingdom Metazoa; phylum Arthropoda; class Insecta; order Lepidoptera; family Nymphalidae; genus Heliconius; species Heliconius hortense. The sequence continues at coordinate 574 of DWAL01000205.1, forward strand.
TTGGAATATTATAGTTAATATGGTGGTGCAAAATTAAAAGTTTTTTGAAAGGATGTGATAACGTAATAAAGTTCCTATGCCATTATTTATATATATATTTAATGAATGTTACATAATTAACTTAGTGTTTTGTGAAACGTAGAGTCTTATTGGTACAGTAAATTGAGTTGATGAATAGTTTAGTTATGAATAGTTAACCCGTACATTATATAGTTAAACGTACCCCACGTTTATGAAGGCTAGAAGTTAAGTTACGTGACTGAAAAGGCATTGTATCAAAATCGGCGAGAAATTATAAAAAAGGATGTCACCAAATCCTCTCTGCCATTGCATGATACGGTACTACGGTAGGACAAATGTAAAGATAACATTGTTGAAACAACAAATATATAGAGTTACATATAAAAAATATTTTATGCCATTTTTTTATTAAGTTTTTCGACATAATTTCATTCGTAATTTAACACTACATTTCGTTACACGAAAATATCTCCATTAGTCATATACAAAAATAAATGTCAACAAAAATTTAACGATCGACTCCTTCTGACCGATCTCCGATCTCCGAGCCAAATATATCGGACATGAGCGAATGTGACGACAATTATATACAAGAAAAACATGAGAATAAAACAATATGACTATTCATATAACTATTGGTCTTGTATTTCAAAATATACATATGAAATAAATATGTACTGTAAAATAAGGTGTTGAAGATGTTAAATGAGTGAAGGTGTGATATTTCAGTATAGAATATACTATACTATTGTAAAAAATTGTCTACTATCTATTCTCTAGCGTCATTATTGTTTCTAGGCATCAGAATTCTGGCTGTATAAACGACTGTGTTCGACTTCATTTCGGGTACTAAACATGATCAATGTAATTATTTAATCTCGCTGCTTAACTTTTAACTATTCTTATATGACCCTAACACGACGGTAACGAGTCAGTTACATATTTTAATGTGATGAAGAAAAAGAATATCGTTTCTTTATTTAAAACTGTAACGAGATAACAATTCTCTATAAAACATAAATATTATGTGTCCTTCAATTTTCTTCTTTAAGTTTCTGTTACAAAAAAATCAATAATAATTATATAGACCTGTTCAAGGACTCCAGGAACTCTTCATCAGTTACTATATAGTCCATTAAACAAACGAGCCAATGCCATACATTACAGTAAATCTTTGTGCCGAATATTAATCAGTTGCATTCAAAGTGGCTGGAAATATCTTACACCTGGATTTATTCTGAGATCATCTCTATTGGGATTCCAATGTTTACGTCTGCTTGATGTTATTCAAAGTAAACTTTCAACCACAGAAACTGTTAGAGCAGCATTTTACGAATTTGATGTGTTTAAGAGCGCTTTGCACTAAATCAATCTTACTCAACACGTTAGGTTTAAAACTTTAACATCTAACATTAAAGTCCGTCGTGGCGCAGTCGCACAAGCGTGTGACTGTAAGTAAAGACGACGGTTGTGAGTTTAGAATAGAAAAATTACGCCTAATTTACTTTTACTAGATAAGAAATGCATCAATAATGATCTAAGATAAAAATTTATAATAAATGGTTTTTTTTTTCAGCCGCGGACGAAGAAAAACAAAAGTAAGTTTAATGATTTTTACTTGGTTTCTGTAAATTTACTTTCATTCAAAGATAATTTTAAAGAAATTACTTTTCTTAGTATATTTTCTTAATAAAGCTCTACAAATAGTTATATTTGTTATATTAAAATGTAAATTTAATTTAATTGTGTGTTCAAACAGGCAAGTAGACGGTAAAGCGCCAACTTTCGCGCGCAAACCAGCCATTCGTCAAGAGGACGATGGCAAGCGATTAATCTTCGAGTGCCGTATCGAGGCTGAACCGGTGCCCAGCGTTGCCTGGTTCCACAACACTATGGAAGTCAAACATAGTCCAAGACATAAGGTATTTTAATAAAAAAATATTTAAAAATAATTATATAAACAATAAATATTAATTATATAAAATAGATTGAGGCCGTCGTGGCGCAGGGGCACAATAGTGTAGCTGTAACGCGACGGTTGTGAGTTCGATCCCCATTGGAGGGAGTGAATTATTTCTTATTAATATTTCCATTTCTTCGTTCTGGCAACAAGGCAAAATGCTGGCGTTGAGTTCCGCCACTCAACACGCAATGCCTCAAAAAATTCAGCAGAAAGCGAAGTGTCGTGTTCGTTTTGGAAGCACTGTCGCAAAAACAAAAAAAAACATTGTATCTGAAGTTTTTTAATTTTTTATCACTATAACGAAAGAAGTGAGTGTGAAGAGTGTAAAATCACCTTATTTTAAATATAGATAGATTATAAAAAAAAAATGTTAGTTTTTAATAGCATTCATACAAAAACCACACTATTAAAGCGTAAAAGGTTAAAGACATAACTAGATAATGTATTCTATTGCCATCGTAATCTTTAGAATTGCAGTTATCTCATGTTGTTAGCAGAAATATATATATCAAGAGTATTTAAATTATTTAAAGATGACCTTGACCTAAATATATTTCTAGAAGACATCTTCATTTAAGCGATTAACCTTAATTTACTGTAACAACACATTTTGTAAAAACTTTAAAAAAACCCATATCTTTAAAATGGTCTGAAAGAAATGTTAAATAAAAAAAACTTACGCTCTACACTTTTTTGATTTCAGTTAACAGTAAGCAAAGACGGCAAATCCTACTACGCGTCGCTAGAGATCAACAACGTGACAGTTGAAGACGCTGGCAAGTACCGGGTTACAGCTAAGAACGAGCTCGGCGAGAGCAACGCTACAATCAGCTTGAACTTCGACAGTGAGTAAAACAAATATTATAATTGTAGGAAGTTAAATTATAATAAAAAATAATATATAAAAAAAACAATCACAAAGTTCTATTTACATGTTTTGATATGTTCAATCTCTCGTATAATAGTAGATTAATGGTTTACATATGAAAATTATGGGACAAGTAAGGTAAAAGACTTGCATATATTAGAATACACTGCAAGTACACATAATATGTACATACTTTTAAAATGCACACATACAAACAATTACACTTAACACAAAATCTTAATTTATAAATATTTTAAAATAAATTAAATATAAAGTTCCAAATAAATATAAGTTGAGTTTCGCCACTCGGCACGTAATGCCCCCAGAATTCGGCGGAAAGTGGGGAACGGAGTGTCTTTTAAGGTTCCCTCTGCCTACCCTGCTGTGTACTAGATTAAATTTGGAATTTATTTTATTTTTTAAATTAAAAATAAATATATTTTTTTATAGTTAAGAAATGTTGCTTAACATTGTTGATGCTTATTTGTATGTGTGATTCTAATCTCATAAATATATTAGATCTCATTATTGTAAACGTAGAATTTGCAGCAAAGCTTTTTCATTAACTAATTCTCAAAAGTTTCGTAGTTACTCAATTTTTTTATTTCATATTTTAATTTATGTAGATTTTAAGATGTTTTCTGTGAAGAAGAAAAAATAATGTGACCGTTACATGTAATTAATAAATAAAAAATAATGAAACACACATATTAAACCCACATAAAATGAAACATATTTAAAAAGTGCATTACACTAATAAATATATATTGAATATATTTAGATGTCATATCTCATATATATATATGTATCGCTAAAGCTTAACTAACATGCTATACCCGAGCGCTTTATATTGTGTTAAATGTTTTTAAAATTTGAAATTTTTACTTTGCTTTCGCATAAGCGCGTCTTATATAAGTACATTTAAGTAACCTTAGCAACTGTAATGCGTACTGATCGGGATATATCTAGAATCAATTTAGATAATATAATGAAGTTTATTTATGTATCTATACGATATATTTAACTATACTCTTCCTTAATTAACTCTTATATACCAACCTGCGTTATTATTAATACGTACACAAATCGTTAGAAAACATCTTAAATATTTCACAATTTTCCAATATCTTTAACGGCAAAGCTGCAAATCTTCGTGGCAATTTAACAGAAACGAATTTACTAATATAAGCACTGATATAGGCGATGAAGCGCCCGTACCTGAAGACTTTATCAAACCGACATTTACGGAGAGACCTGTCATCAGGCAATCGGAGGATGGTACCAAAATTACGTTCGAATGTCGATGTGTTGGCAAACCGAAACCAACCATCACATGGTAAGGGCATACTGCAGAAATTGAAAATACTATAATGTCCTTATAATTTAATTTTGTATCTTAATGCGTAAACATGCACGCAGGTACCATGGAAAGAAATTAATAAAAGAAAGCAGTCGATACAAAATATCATTAGAAGAGGATCAAACATTATATCATATGGCGCGATTAGAAATAATAGGGGTAGAAAATTCTGACAAAGGAGAATACAGGGCTGTGGCTAAAAACAAGCACGGTGAAGGCGTGGCAAAAATAAATTTAAATTTCCAGGGTGGGGATAAACCAAAGTAAGATAATTTTTTGCAATATTTAAAGTATTGTCTTTTCGGCTTAGGATATTTACTAACTCTTAATCTTTTAAACAGAATACCGGATGGCAAAGCTCCTAGATTTCCCAAAAAACCTACGATTAGGCAAGAAGGGGATATTTTAATAATGGAATGTATCTTAGAAGCATATCCCGTGCCCGACATTACGTGGTTTCATGGTGACAAAGAGATTAGGGACGGTGCTAAAATGAAAATGTCTAGGAAAGCTATAGGAAAAGACACTTTTAACCTTACTCTAGAAATTTTAAGTCCTACTCAGGAAGATGGTGGGAATTATAGATGTAACGCTTTCAATATGTTTGGTGAGAGCAACGCAAATATTGCTCTAAACTTTCAAGGTAATAAGAGATTTAAGTATAATCAAATTTAACTTATTAGGTAAAGTACGCATTCAGTAGCATCGCATGTAAGGCCTAAAGCTTTAATGCTGCATGATTTTGTATTATTATAATGACAAACCAGTATAAACTGTATTATATTGTTTAGGTGGGGATGACGAAAATGGTTTTGCACCATCGTTTGTGGAAAAACCTCGAATCATTCCCAACGAAGATGGCACGCTTATCACAATGCGCTGTGTCTGTAAAGCCAAGCCGGCGGCTGAAGTTACGTGGTACAGAGGTTCGAACGTTATCAAGGCTAGCAGTAAAATAGAAATAAAATCATCAGTCATCAGCGAAGATGTTTATGAATTGGTATTGCTTTTAACAAACCCAACGGCAGCGGATGGTGGTGCCTATCGTTGTCATGTTCGAAATGAATTTGGAGAAAGCAATGCTAATCTTAACTTGAATATTGAAGCCGAACCCGAACCCGAGGGTGAAGGACCAACTTTTGTTGAAAAACCTACGATTCAATCAAAAGAGAATGGTAAACTGGTTATAATGGGTTGCAAAGTTAAAGCTAGTCCTAGACCAACGATCGTCTGGTACCATGAGGGTAAAGAAATCAGGGACTCGTCGAAAATTAAAACTAGGATAGAAGTAAAAGAAGATATTTACACAATAATTTTGGAACTAGTTGACCCTGGTATTGAAGACTCCGGATTGTATAAATGCAATATTAAAAATGAACTTGGAGAGCTCAATGCAAATCTTACGCTCAATATTGAAAGTAAGTTGTTAAATTATTTTTTAAAATACTATCGTATGTAGAAGTTTTAATAAATATCAAAAATTAAAACATCTGTATATTTTGTTGTAATATTCGTCGCGAATAAATATATTTATTATTATTTTCTTATAGTCATTCCAGTTATTAAAGAAAAACCAAAGATCATTAAAATAATTAAAAAGAAGACTGTGATTGTTGAATGTAAAGTGTTAAGTAAATTTGCACCATCATGCACGTGGTTCAAAGAAGCCAGTGCGGTTAAAGAAGATTCTAGGCACACTGTTCTAATAGAACCTGTTAGAGAGGTAAATATATCCTGTAATTATATAAATCCCTATGATTTATCATTTTAATCTATAGATTAATTTACATTATTGGCGTAAATTATTTTAACTCGGTTTTTAGGGCGAGTTTGCAGTTAAATTAGAAATTTCGAACGTGTCGCAAAATGATAAGGGATCATATAAACTTGTCGCTAAAAACGAGAAAGGAGAGGCAACATCACAACAAGTTGAAATTACCGATATTCCTGAGGAAAAGGGAGAAAGACCACAGATCATTAAACACTTAAGGAGTTTGGTATGTAAAATAACAAAATATATTTATTTACAGTAACATAAATATAAATATTTGTTTTTTTTTATAATTCTATTCTAAATTGTTTTAGAAGCCAGTCGTGGCGCAGCTGCACAAGTGTGTGACTGTAAACAAGACTGGTTGTGGGTTCGATGCCCGCTCGAAACAATAAAATATATATTTAAATTTATATTTTCATTTCTTTGTTCTGATTTTGAGGCAAAGCGCGGCGTTGAGTTCCACCACTTAATACACCTCCAGAATTCGTCGGGAAATGAAGAACGGAGTGTCTTAACACTCGGTTCTCTCTATACATATACTTTTTGATTGATTGTTCTATTTTACACATATTTCTTTTACACTATAGAATTATTTGCATTTAGGCTAGAAAAGAAAATGAGGAAGCCGAATTTGTGGCTGTCCTGAAAACGTCTGACCAATCCTGCAGATGTACATGGTATAAGAATTCTACAGTTATCAGAGACTCTTCAGAAATAAGCACATCTTTCGATGGTACAAATGCTCGACTATTTATCAGAAAAGTAACAACAAAATATGTAGCCAATTATAGAGTTGTAATACGAAATGAATTTGGAGAAGACGAATCTAGTGCCGATTTAACAATTATTGAAGAAAAAGTAAGTATGAATATGTTTGAAATATTTCATGTCAATAATTATATATTTTATAAATATTTTATTTAACTCATGTATAATTACAGAAGAAGAAAAAGGAAGAAGATGAAGAAGAAACTACAGTAATTGAAGAGTCAGAAGAAGAAATGTCAATTGTTGAGGAAAAATCTATTATTGAAGAAAATCACATTGAGGAGAAAAAGGTTTGTTATTGCAAGATGATATATAGTTACTTAAATCATAATCTTTTATTATTTTTAATAAGTAAAAAGATATAATTTTTACTTATCGGGTTTACCATATTTTTTAATTAGCAGAAAGCAGCAGAGAAACAAAAAGAAGAGGAACAAATTGTCATTGAAGAAAAGAAAGCAGCTACTAAAAAAGTAACAAAGAAAGAAGAAGTTAAAATAGAAGCCAAAAATGAGGAAATTAAAATTGAAGGTAAAAAAACTGAAGCTAAGGTGGAATCTAAAAAAGTAGAATCGAAGGTGCAGGAACAGAAAAAAGCGGAAGTTGAAATAGAGGAAGCGAAAAAAATACTTGAGAAAAAGACAGCAAAAACTGAAGAAGAAAAGAAAGCTCTCTTAGAAAAGATTGAAAAAAAGAAAACAGAAAAAGTTCCAGAAGCTGAGCCCAAATTAGAAGGCATTCCAAAATTGAAGCCAGTTAAGCCTAAAGAGGAACCCAAACCTGAAGAAAAGAAGGAAACCAAAAAGACTGAGGAAAAGAAAAAGATTATCAAAAAGAAGGTTGTTTCTAAAAAGAAGGAAGAAGAAGTAAGTACATTTTTTCTCTATCAACATATATTTGTTCTGTAAAGATGTAAAAAGTTATGAACAAATATATATTTTCGACAACTACATAGACATACAATTAATATATTTTTTTAATTGTTATATGTTTTTAAAAGGTAATGCAATCGTCGTGTGATGTGTTGTGTTAACATTTAGATGTGCTAAAACTATTTTTACTTTAGGATGAATTGGAGTTTGTTGATGATTATGAGCGTCCTGTTTTGGAGAAATATGAACGAATTACACCCACACCTCTTGAAAAGAAACAAAAAGTTAATGATACACCTAAGGTAATCTCGTTACAGAAAATACTATACATATCTTTCTTAAAAAAAATAATAATACTATACATATCGTACTTTGTATATTTTTATTTTATTCGCTTTAATATATTAAAATTTATATATTATCGTTGATCTCAGACAAAACGCGCGTCATTGTCTGAAAGTGTTAAAAGTCAGCAAATTGAAAGTGATGAGGAGCCATCACTTGCTACTTCTGCACCCGAGAAAAAACCTAAAGCTGAACCAAAAGAAAAGGTATAATTTTAAAATAAATGTACTCGTATATCTTATTAAATCTCCAAGTACCTACTTATTTATATAAGTTTAAGTAGTATTTATTAATTAAATAGATTTTCTGTACTATATTTTTTAAACACGTACGAAACACAAAATTAATTAATAATAATAATGATATAGGTTGAAGAAGAACCTAAACGTCTCAGTATTAAAAAGGGTATACTTAAGCCAGAAGAGAATGTCGATGAGATATCACAAATTAAACTATCTAAAGCGCCGATAACACCTGGCGAAGAAACTACTGAAGAACCACAAGTAGCGCAATCGGATAAGCCTTTGAAAAAGGTAGCTTGTACTTAGACTCTTGTATGAATATATTAATTGTTAATAATAACTTATTTTTATGACATTTTAAAAATGAAATAAATGTGTTAACTTTAGCTCGAAGAACAAAAACAATTCGTAGATGATTATGAACGTCCAGATCTTGAGAAATACGACAAAGTCACACCAACACCATCTGATAGGTCCAAGAAATCAAACGGAGTGAGTGAGGTACATAAAAGCAAAATATATAATTATATACTTGCGTACATATTAACATTTAGGTTAGGTTTGCAGTAAAATAAAACGTGCGTTGAAAATAATTTTAGGAATCGCCAGAATTCATTGATGACTATAAAAAACCGGAATTGGAACAATATGAAAAAGTTTCCCCAACTCCTAAAGATAAACGTCGTCCTAGCGAAAATCAGGTAGTTTAAAGTTACTTGAAAAAATTAAAATTGTTTTGAGGTAAAAATTATTTTTAAAATTTTTACATCTTTTTAAAGGATGAAAATGATATAATGAAAGGTAAAATTAAACCTAAACAAAAAGAAGATGAACCGGAAATGCCCACCTTAAGAAAACGATCTGTGGCTAAAGACAAGGTAGAAATGAAATATATATATATATAAAAAGTATAAGCAATATCATTTATAATTTATCTTATTCTAACGAAATAAATTACTTTAGGAGGATGAGAAAAAACCTGACGAGAAACCAAAACCCAAAGCGGTTAAAAAGGATGAGCCTAAGGCTAAGAAACGTCCTTCTCTTAAAGATAAAGAGGTATTAAATGATCTAGTTTGGAATAATAAAGATAACAAATAATATGTTTTTTTAATATACTAGGCCTTTAATATATCTTGGCGTTTTATACGTCTTGGCGTCTTGTCTATATAAGTCACATTCGTCGTCGTCGACTCCTAGACAACGTCGACTCGTATTCACTCAAAATATATTTTTTGCACAAAATAATATTTCTTTGGGACTATATTTTTCGGCTGTACTTACGCACATATTGCTATACAAATACACATCGGCGCCTAAATTTTGAAAATGTTAAGGCTTTCCTTGCATGACATGAAAATTTTACCTGCAGAAAATTTTGTAGTTGAGCAACATAGCGCTTACCACACTCACAAATGATACTTAATCTAATTTAATGTATAACTTTATTATTAATTTTGAACGTACACCTACATTTACACAATGCCAAGCAACTAACAACAATATTTTTAATACTGCAAATAATATTATAAGCTTAGATTATTATAATATAATTATCTATATGTCTCTCTTAAAGCCTGCAATTTTATTTTATTAACGAACACTAATTGAGCCGCAAACTGGTAATATAAGGTAATAATTTTGAAGGTCGAGGTAGAAGAATTTGTCGACGATTATGAGAGGCCAGTTCTTGAAAAGTATGAGAAAATTACACCAACACCATTTGAGAAAAAGAAAAAGGTATACAATTCTCAATACACACTACACATGAAACATATGTACATACGTGCTTTTAATTCTTGCTGTTAATATTATTATTTTAAAATTTATAAAAGCATAGTAAATAGTAGTTTTTATTTACGATTTGAAAAAATATATTTCTTAGAAAGTGTCTAATTATGTGTACAAATTTATTCAGGAGGATAAAAAACCAGAAGAGGAACCTTCCTCTGCGACCGTACAAAAACGACGATCAGTTAAAGATAAAGATAAACCAGAGGTACAGCATATAATATGATATTATACTAAGAAAGTTAGATAGTTTGAAAGTTGATTGAATATAATCCATAAATTTATTATTTTCCCTTAGCCAATGGACGTAGACGAAAGTGTCAGCGTTTCTAAACCTAAAACTCCGGTTAAACCAGGCCAAGAACCTGAAGACGTTTCACTTACACATAAAACACCAGCTGAAATAAAGCCTACGGTTCGTATATACTATGCGTATGTATATATAGCACATGCTAGCTTACTTATAGATATTAGAGCGGTTAATATAAAAAATAACGTTATTTCATGTAGGAAGATGAGGCAGAAGCTAAACTTAAAATTAAGAAACCCGAAATTGTCGAAGAAAAAACGATTAAGCGTCCATCACCTAAGGATAAGGAACAGAAGGTACGACCATATTTCAATTTAAAAAATTATAGGGATATAGTATAGTACCTTAAATATATTAAAATTAAAAACCATTCACAGATTGGCAAAGTTTTACCTTTATCGGTGACACAATTATTAGAAAGAATGTTAATACTTATAAAGGTAACATTATATAGCGTAGAATATAGTTATTAGACTGTCAAAAATATACACAATTTGTAACATCTCAATAACATATACATATAGTAATTAGGTCCACATTTTAGACAATATATACTAGTATACACTTTATTTACAAGCACTACCCTAGTTGCACATTATGGAAATGTCACTAGTTTTCCTGACTGTATAGAATTATTTCACAATTTATTTTTACCATTTTATCTTAAATTTTTCACATTTATTTACTACTTGTGAGCTTAGGGTGAGGATACTGAAGAGGCGGTCAGTCTTACCAAGCCCAGAACTAAAACAAGCACAACTGCTCCAGAGGAGGCATCTTTGACACAAAAGAAACCTGCTCAGAAAAAGCCTACGGTAGTTATCTCTTCTCATTTTCTAATTATCTCAGCTAAATTGTTATGATATTATTATTAAATAAGTAATATCTCGTAGGAGGGCTCGGAAGCTGCTCAACTTAAAGTTAAGAAACCCGCTGTCGTCAAGAAAAATACCACTGATGAGGTATAAACACTTATTTGTGAATAAAAAATAAATTTAAATAGATTAGAGCTGAGGTAGTTACGAAATAACTGTATTAATCTAAATTTAACCAATTTAAATAGCACATTTTCTAGATAGATGTAATGCACATACACACTAACATTTTAGTCTCACATGCACTACAAAAACCGCTTCAATAACGTAGAAATTCCGATAGTTTAACTAGAATATATTATGTATTTAGGAACCTCTGGCAATAAAGGGTGGTAAATTTGAAGTGCCGCAACTAAAGAAAACTGTCAAGAAAACAGCTGAAAAGCCCAAAAAGGCTACATCTGACAATAAAGAAAACGTTGATGGGGTAAACATCTTGAAATACTGAAAGTTGTTTGTGACGTCCCATTGTACTCTTATTGTCGTTGTTTCTTTTCCTTTCTATCTATTTCTGTACTTCTATCTTTTCTTTTTACACAACGTCACACTTTACTTCCATTTTTTATGTAAATGTCGCTTTGTACACTATTACACAAGATCACACTTCAACATCAACATTTTGCACACGAACACTTTTGTAAGCACCTCTTTTCAAGAATTGAGTTTGATTAAGGTTCGGTGTCTACGTCGTTGTCCTTCAAAAAGTGGTTGTAAGAATCGCATGCTGCTATTAAATGTTATTTGTTGCATATTATTTTTATAGATTGGGTCCTCTGTGTTTCTATTTCCAAGATATGGATAAAAAAAATGTAAAATTAAAATTATAGGTTACCTATATAATTATTTTAGGTAACCTGGCGTAGATATAATAATATAAATTTTACAGTGATATTTTCTTATATTACAGTATGAATTAGATTTCGTTGATGATTACGAGAGACCAGTTCTTGAGAAGTACGAAAAAATATCGCCAACTCCAACTGTCAGAGAAAAGAAAGAAAAAGAAATAGCTAAGGTGAGATAATTATGTTGTTTTGGTCAATATAAGTTACGCTTTGCCAAAAATATACATTTAGATTCTATTGACAAAGTTACTATATTTATACCTGTGATTGTCTTAAATCAAAATCTTTTACATATTTATTTTTTGTTCATAGGTGGACAGTCGAAGAACTTCTGTACAGAGTGAGGTTTGTATTACAATATTGTCTCAATTAAATTAATCATTAGTAATTTTTATGTTAAAACTTATATAAAATAATACAATAGTTTTATATATTTTTTATTTTGCGGTAAAAGCAAAGAGAACTAATTATTCAATAGATTCCTTGTCAGACGAGGGACTTCTTTTGTTTATTTTAAATATTTTTTTTTCCCAATTTGAATGTTCTCGTTCCTACAATTATAAATGTGTCATTAAAACTAA
>DWAL01000206.1:0-13184 GCA_018230405.1 Heliconius hortense
TTTTGTTGTTTTCCTTTTATTTATTATCTTTTCCTCTGCAATCTTCTTTTTAATATTTTCTTTTGTTTCTTTTTTAATTTCATATGTCCTCAATGCGTAACCAGTAATGGCTGAAGGAATAAGTTCCTTAGTATATTTTCTGTTGATGTCTTTTTCTGCTTTTCCAAAGTAGAGCACGTTTGAATGGCGATGAAATATATGAAATATTCTTAAGATTTTAAAGACAAAACTTTGAAAATGGTATTTATTAGCAATGAAACAATTTTGTTAGGAATGTGATGAGATAGCAATAACTTTTGAAATAATTTTGGATAAATTCGTATAGGATTCCAGGTCCGGACTATCAACATCGGTACTATTATTTTCCATACACACATGTAACATAGTTGTTCTTAACTCATTCGGCTGAATATTTTCATATCCAATATTTCCAGTGTCTTTCTTGATATATTTTCAGGTGTTTAATGGCAATATTTCAACATGTTCTCTGAGAGGTTTAGGTTTAGGAAACTGCGGCACCTGCAATGATTGTTTTGAAAAAGTAACTCTCTCTGTCTGTACAACGCTTTCTTTTTTTATTATTATTATTTTGTTCAGCACTACAGACACTTGGTCCGTACCCTTTTTAACTTTATTATTATATCCAATTTTATTATCATATGAGTATATATTAATTACATTATTGAACAAGCAATTAATACCTATTATAAGAAAATATTATCTTTACATTATTGTATAAAATTTCACTTAGATCTAAGGTGATAAGCGAGTGCTTATATAATTTTATATTTAATATTTTTACACCTTACAATATATACTTAATTACACATTTATTTTAGGTAGGCATTATATAATTTATATATTTTCAGCACTTTCTTTGACATGTTCAGGTTTAGAAGATTGTGAGAAACATAAGAAGTACTCCTAGATGGTCGCAGTTTTAGCCCCTTCCTTCCCTTCTTTTAGCGTCCCGATCGTAAAATACAATCGGGTGAATAAATTTGATTTCGATTACCAAATTCATCCTTTGTATTTCACAATCCAAGGTTTTCATAAATTGTTAGTTTTTTTCAATTTTGCTATGGAAACAGTGGCACGATTTTGAGAACTTAATTTGTTCATTTCAACGTATTCTGGATCGAAGAGGAAAAGATCGCTATTTCGAATTCCATTTTAATGATATCTACAGTTAAGTTTGACAATGCAGCTTTAAGGTTGCAAAATATTATATTTTCATTACCAGCTTAAGATTTTCCATTTTCTTCCTCTTCACTTGATTCTCCCACGTGTATTATATTTAAAATTAGCTGCCTGCCCGCGGCTTCGCTCGCTTGAACTACATGACTATTAATTTAAGAAATAGATATAGATATTAGAAACAGCCTAAACTGTTATTTAATTGATATGGATAAATATTCACAAATCTTGTACAGTCTTTAAATTAGTTGTACACGTAAAAAGCATAGGTGAATTTATTATAAGTATAGGTTACACTTAACATAAAACTATATTAATCGAAAACGATGTTTGACTAAAATGTTAAAATTATTAATAATCCTTTCCGACGTTTCCGACGATTCAAAAAAATTATGTTTTACGCACAGCGCCATCTATTGGGCTTAAATTTGTAACTGTTCGGACAGTTAAAAATGCCGATTTTTTGTTAAATTTCACCTAACATTACAATATTAACCGAAAACGATGTTTTGCTAAAGTAAAATGATTAATATTGCTCCCGACGAAATTCATGTTTAACTCAACAGTATGTTTTATGCGTTATCAAGATACGTTAGTACCTACTATTTGTGGTCAATATATAGCGTTACACCTATTTCTAGCATCTCAAATGTAAAACTTCTTGAAAATTGAAATACATATATCTTTTGATAGAGTGAAGCGATTACACAATGAAATAAAAAAAAATGTTAGTTACTTACAATTTTCAAGTAAAAAAGATGCTTAAATTTGTTTTGTATTTTTTACGTCGTACGTAATCACATAAATAGACGAACAGACAAAAAATCTAAAAATGCTGGAAATGGATTCTGTTAGTTATCCTTTAACACCCTGGCTATTTTTTTTAAAATATTTTCAGTGTACAGAAACGACTTTTCTACAGATTTATTATAAATCAAAGAAAGATATAGATTGCAAAAATTTTTATAAGCATAGCATTACAGAAAATAAAATTTATGCGGGCATAATATTACAGTATAAGCCAGCTTTCTTGGTAATTTTCAGTATTCTTAAATTGTAATTTTGATATAGGTTGCTAAAAATCTTAAGATTTATAAATACGCATGCCGTGCAAACACGTTCTTCGAAGTGAACAAGAAAGTTAAGCTAGCAAAATAAAAGTAGTTTTTGTTTATATAAAACCAACCGAGAAAATGTTACTAAAATACATGCAAGTCATTCAGATTTTATCAACTTATACGTAGAGTGGTAGTAGATTGCTCAAAAGTCTGATATGCACTTGACGGTTAATTTTTATGGCCTTTGGAGAAAAATAGTACATGAATATATACACAATTTTAAATAAAAAACATTGAGACTGGAATTTATTATAGTGTCCTTAAAATATCATGTTAAATTGTTAAAATAATTTTATAAATTCTAATCAATTGAAATATTATTATAAATTCCCATTTGACATTATTCTTTTCTATGTTATTGTAAATCGTAAAACGGAACATTCACTTGTTATATTAGGTAAAACGGATGTAGCAATTTTTTTAATTTTTGAAAATATTTAATATGAAACGGTGGTGGTCATGTATGATGAAATGATAATAAATATATTCAGATAACTCACGTACAGTATCATAAATAATTTAGGGCCAGTTACAGATAAAATTTTAGATAGTTATCTGATATTACATGCAATCTAGCAGGCAAAGGCTGTTGATAATTTTTTTCTGTCTTACTACCAAACTCAATGATAATTTGTATTTTACTACTACAAGGTAAATTAAAAGACAATATTGATGGTTTAATTAATAGAACAACGTTTTTTTGCGGAACTCAACCCCGCGCTTTGTGTTGACACCAGAGAGGAGAACCCACAATCAGTCGCGTTTGCAGTCACACTTTGTGCCTCAATATAACTGACTGACCTCAATATAACTGACTGACCTCAATATAACTGAATAAAAAAAAAGAATATAATTCATATACGAGTATTCGTATAATAAAAAAAGTTGTTTTTAATGTTTTGAAGTATATTTTATCATTTAAGAACGTAGAGTAGTTGGTAACGTTCACACCTTCAACACGATTTGAAGTATATTTTCCAAAATACAATTTTAATTTCTTTGTCGTAATAAGGCGATTCATAATTAGGTCTTAGATAATTTTTTCGAATCGTTTGACGTCGCATAATACGTTCGACATAGTCGACATCGTCTCTTAATAGTCAAAAGTCCTTAGTCAAATACTAGACAGTAATCTACGCAAAACACGCAAATATGCTCTAAAATTCTCACATAACGACCATAGCGGGCACTTGAATCGACTGGTACCTTAAGCGACACTTTATCTACTAGACATGCTATCCGAGACACATGAAATCAAAAATTTTAGCTTTTCTGACTAAATTGTATGAAATGAATTAAGTGGTAATGGAGATGAAAGTCTTGAAATGGATGTAGAAGGATGTATTGTGGTCACTGAGTGACGTTGCTGTATGTTCGTTTATTGGTGGAAATCATTTTTAACGTACAATGTAAACCGAAACTATATTATAGAATATAGGTATTGCAAGAAGAACGGGACTCGAATGCAGTTAGAGACGTTAAAAACGGGATTCCTTCGTAAGATGTTGAGAGACAATTTGAAAGAGATATATAAAATGGTAGGCGGACATAAAAATATTGTAGTAAAAATTAAAAAGTACGTGTTTATATATCTGGGCCACGCTAAGTCACAATCAAAGTCAAATAATTTAAGTTACAACCTTAATTTTTTTTACTCGGATCGCCATAATTAAAGAACCATACCATAATTTTTTGAGCGTCTGAAAATTTACCAAGCCTAAGAGGATAAATCATAAAAGTATAGAAAAAAAAATGATGTAAGAGTGATTCCACATGATGAAAGGTAAGAAATGAAGCGAGGAATGTGAGCCTTCGTTGAAACTGAACAGAAATGGTGAGAGATGTGTATGATTGCTGAGAAACTCATTGAGAGTTTGTATGAAGAGATAGGTTTTCAGTTTAGCTTCATTTCAAACGTATAAAATTGCAGATTAAGATTTTATAATGCGTAAGAGGTTCATACAGTGCGAATATAGCGCTTGTAGAAACGGTCCCTATATCTTTATGATATTATATGACGTTAAAAAAGAGATCGCTTGACTTTTCTAAAGGATATGACAATCGAAAAACAATTAATAAAAGGAGTGCTAAACAAAAGCTTTTGTGTCTATAAAGGCAGATTTGTGATAACGAAATTATGGGAGACTACCCCGGTACAATGTGAGCAGACCCTTGCTGCAGGCTGTAAAGTCTCCTTACAGAGATCACTCAGCCTGCGTGCAAGTAGGAGCTGGCATGCCGCCTTGGTTGTTTAATTTGTATTTGGATAACTGTTTCCAAGAAGTGAAACAAAGTGATATGCGAGTGAAAGTAGGGGACTGGAATGTAAATTGCGTGCTGTACGCAAATGATGCAGTACTCATTGCTTCAGCACAATGCTAGTTGCTAGTCACCATTCAGAAAGAAGAATGTGAAAATAATGGTCTAAGCCTGAATGCGACTAAGACAAAGGTTCTGGTATTTGAAAGAAATGAAGAAAGGACGGAATGCAAGATCAGTGTAAATGGTAAGATATTAGAACAAGTGAAAGAGGGGGAGATGCGGAAAGGCGTATTGCTGCCGGAAACATGGTTAACAATGCCTTACCTGCATTGATAAGACGGCAAAACGTCGCCGCAACTGCACATTTGGCTGATTAAAATGCAGTGTTGGCACAGAGTTACCGACGCTGTTATACGGCAGCGCAATGTGAGTATTACAGAAGAAGAATGAAAGAAAGATTATTGGTGTAGAGATGCGATCTCTTCGCAGGATATCCGAAATCAGCCTAGCTGATCGAATCCGCAATGAAGAGATACACAGAATGGCAGGTACTGGCAAGGATGTCACGGTAAGAATGAAGAAGAACGGGCTCAGCTGGTGTGGGCACGTCGAACGAATCAGTGATGAAAGAATGTCAAAGAAGATTTATAATGGAAATTGAGCGGTAAGAGAAGTAGGGGGAACCTCGGTTGAGCTTCGAAAACAGTATTAAATATCAAACGTAAAAAGCTTGAGGATCCCCGGAGGTCATGTATGAAGGGGTTGATGACAGTTTGGCGCTCCGTTCTCTCTGACTATTCCGCTAGGGATACAGCGTGAAGCTATGTATGTTCCGTCATTTATATGTCAGTTACCGTTTCCCGATATACTAAGACTACTAAAATTCGTGTCAGGTACAGCACTATTAAGTAGTTCAACAAGTTATTACCTTTTTACTTTATATATTCTATTAATATACATTTTTAAAACGAACCTTATAAAGTACTTACAAAGAATTATAACTTACGTTACTTTCGTTTATTTAGCTAACTATACATGGGTCTCCTAAAGTGCTTAAATGCTATTATGTAATCTTACTCACACGTCTATATATATATATACATATATATATATATATAAGCGAGTGCTATTTTAAATATATGTCCCCTTTAAAATCGATAATGTGTTATTAAAAATATTAATATATATTTACCCTATCTGTTCGTAAAGGTCAAATCCGTAGGGTTTCACTGAGATAAATAACGATTGAATACGAGACGAAACAGTAAAGCATAAATTCTTAATTCAACTCAATCCTCACAAAATTTACTACTCACTCAATATTGAGATCCCAACGCGTAGTTAGTGATATCTATACATGTAACAGAATGCTAATTTGAAATGCAACATCACTATAAGTAAAACAAGTACATATAAAATATATTGATTCTGATTATTAATAAAAGCAAAAAGAATCTAGTTTAAAGTAATCATTAGGGCTTAAATCGCTACAGTAATGTATACATAAATGAATTTTAACTTTCCTACGCACAGCATTCATTAAACATGTTTCGGTCGACGGGGCAACCAGGTCCGTGTTCTATAAAGGAGCGGTGCGGACGGCTGCCTAGATGTAAGGTAACAATGGGGGCGCAAATTTCACGCAACATTATGCCGTCCGCTGGGGCAGGCTGAGCCGAGCCCGGCTTGCAGTGAATCGATGCAGCTCCGCCCGCCCCGCTCGCGCGCCTGGTCTCTTGGCCTGTTCGGCTGCTCGTCATGTTTTCATAACTTTTCCCTTGGTTTAGGTCGCCAACAGCGTGGAGAATTTTACCTCCTCATAAATATTAGTTAGTTCAATTCTCCAAGGCGGTATATTTTCCGCTATCTTTCAACAAGCAAAAGTTTGAAAAACTTTGTTTATATTATTTAAGCATTATTTTTTTTATATGGTATATAGTGAAAGTTGACTTGCGTTAAGTAGGTCATATATATAAATAACATATTTTTATTTTTATTTTATCTACACACTGTATCGATCACATAGCAGGATAGGTAGAGGGAAACTGGAAGCCTAGTGTTAAGACCCCTCTTTCCCTCGAATTGAACTGAAGGCATAGAGTGATGAGTGGCAGAACTCAAGGCCGCTCTTTACCGCGTTACCAGTGAGAGGAAATAAAAATATTAAGCATTTCATTTTCTGGACTGGAAATTGAACCCACAGGCTGTCCCACTTACAGTCACATGTTTGTGCCTTTGCGCCGCGACGGGCCTAAACTTTTGTGAAATACGTTATATATATAATGTATATAAACTAATTTAAATGTAACTTCAAAATTTAAATTCATCATATAATTTTTATTTCAAATTTCAAAGCAAATTAAAATGTCAGATATAATTGTTTTCAGTATTTTTATGTATTAATTATTTTAACATTTTTTACTTCAATAGCGTAAAGGGAAATATTTGTTGTTACATTATGTCAGGAACACAATCCGTTAAGTCCGAGCAAATTATTGTTAGCAATTACAACGGATGAGAATTTTTCCTGATCAAAGGAAAACTCCGCGTCGAGGGTTCTTTTCGTTTATAGAGATATATATTTATTACGAGAAGCATTCAGGCAAATAGTTCCTAGCGATTAAGGGAACGTGAAATAGATTTTGGGTAATAAAGGGGAATGTTACTATATGTTTCAGTTAAGAAAAATACATGGACTTTTTATAAATGCTCTCGTAAAAACCATAAACAGTATATAACGCTACGGTGGCGCAGTTGGGCCGCTGGGGTGTTTTATTAACCAAGTCTTAGGATTTTTTTATATTTATAATGAAAATATTGAAAAGTACCAAAATATATATTTTAAGCAGAGCTGAATTATTTTTTAATATTTTAAAAGGACCAAAGATTAAAGCAAATGTATATTTATTTTCGTAATTTTGAAAATATAACATTAAAATATTGCCTAACTTTGTCTTATATCATCATCCTTTATAATATATCTTATGCATGCATTTTTAAACATTCAGAATGCTAAACATTCTACGGAGTAATCAGACCATTGTAATAAAAGTGCGTTCTCCAACTTCCGCTTATTTAGAGTAATTGCACGCTAGAAATTAAGTAGTGAGGTGGTGTTTAGAAATATAATTTATATTAGAAAATTAAAATTATACCAGTATAGTATAATTTTCGAATGACATATATAAACATATAATATACATATATTTGCTTTTTTATTACTCTAGATACAATAGGTAATATATTTAGGTGGCTATATTTGTTTATCCATCCTATCGAGTGGAATCCTGACAAGTGGGGACTAAAGGACAGGGGTAAATGGGTCACATGCTATTCAGGTTTAATATTAGGTCGGACATATGCGCTTGTAAAATATACATAATTATAATAATTTTAAATTTAAATATATTTAAAGTTTTTTATCTACCTTCGAATATAGATATTGCAATTAATTTTGCTTAGGCATAACATTAATGAAGTGTTTACATTATTTTTAAGTGAAAAAATAAACGATTTATAAAAAAAAATAATGTACAATTATTTATTTTTACTAATTAACTATGACACATTGAATAATCTGTGTTATTGTAAATAGAGTAAAGTATTTGTTTAGTGGCCACTGTGTTGAAATGAAATCCCGACGAGTGAGGGCCGTTCGCGCCAGCTCTCTGTAAATGGGTCACAGGCTATTCAGATCCCAGCCTCTGCCTATATTATGTGTGCCCCTTGCATAATTGAACACACGGTAAATTATTGTCACGTCTCCAGTTGCTTATAGACACATTCTAGGATTCTTTCGGCTTGTAGGCATCTTCTAGCTTAGTTAAAAAATAAGTCCCATTTGATATTATATCATAAAATAATGTGTACTTTATGATAATCTACTAGTGATAAATAATAGAATAAAGAATATATTATATGTATAATGTCATTTAATCATCCATGTTAGTAGGTCAAACAATATTTTGAAAAATATAAATTAAATAGTATTTAGCGTCAACCTTATTTGTATGTCAGTTACAAAATTTACCCAACAACAGTATTAAAACAGCTTACGCTTTGCGTGAATGTTTCTAGCATGGATAGTATTCAGTCATTAAACTCCATTGTTATTTAAACGCTCAGCTTTAGAGAGCTTACATTTATCCAGAAACCATTTGCAAGTATAATTTTTTTATATAATTATATACACTATACATATTTTTACATATTTACATTCCACAATTAGTACACAGTAGGTACATGAGGCGTGAGAGAAGAACGTTAATATACAAATTTAAACATATTGGTATAAATTGTCTAAGTTTAAATTAAAATTTAAATTTGTATATTAACTTTATCATCTTTAAGGTTCCGTACCTTTTAAGGAAAAAAGGAACCCTTTTTAGATTACTTTGTTCTGTCTATTTCTCTGTCTGTATGCCAAGAACCTTCATCTCAGGAACGCTTGGAGATATCGACTTGAAATTCAAACTATATACTCAGATCTACGGCCCCATGATTTCCTAAAAAAATCGTATTTCTACTTTTATTTTAAAAAACATATGGTCGTTTATAGTGCAAAAACGCATATTTCGACACAATATAGGGAATCAAAATTAATAGGGTACTTCCGGTTGACCTTAGCATTTACAGATAGTACTAGTTCAAAAAAAATACATTTGTGAAAAATACATTAAATTCTAAAAAAAAGTAGTCTTAAAAGAGGGGAAAAATTTGATATTAAAGTGGTTGGTCCAGTAAGGTATTAGATGAAAGGGCTCTGGCTAAGCTAAGCTTGAATTTCAGACAAAAACTCGAGACCTCCAATATTTGTATGGAATCCTCGGTGGGCAAGTCCTACGGGCACTTGTCAGGTTTTTTTATGTAGTACTTCAGATCGAATCTACGTACTTCATGCCGTGTAGAATGTATACTACATATTTTAACAAAGAATAATATGTATACAGAATTATATTTATAATATAAGTATATACAACACGTACCTAAAGTAATATCTAATTCTATTTGTCTTTTTTCAGGCTGCAGTTCCGGAAGGTATGACATTTCCGGGATCTGTGCCAGACGTGGCTGAGAGGTGTGGCCGTTGGGCACCAGATTCACTATCCGCATCCGCATCCGGTAGCTCTGATGAGAAACCAACACCTCGAAGGCCGCGCTGGCGCGTAGCTTTAGCAGCGCTGGTTGTGTTGGCAGCGCTCGGAGCAGCTCTTGCACTGCCACTAGCCCTAGGCGGCGGGGGCCGCGCTACACCCGAACAACGGTTAACGACAATCCGGCGAATGTTACGCGACTCTCCACTGGTGGACGGACACAACGATCTCGCATGGAACGTCCGAAAGTTTCTTCATAATAAAATTGGCGATTTTAATTTAAGTGCTGGCTTAGAAGGTTTGGAGCCGTGGGCAAGATCGCGCTGGTCGCACACGGATATTCCACGGCTAAGGCTCGGTCAAGTCGGCGCCCAATTTTGGTCAGCATATGTTCCATGTGGGGCAAGAGACAAAGATGCTGTACAATTAGCGCTTGAACAGATGGATGTCATCAAAAGAATTGTTGAAATGAATGGAGCACATCTCGCTTTAGTTACTGATGCAGCAGAACTTTTGGAAGCACACAGAGAAGGTCGAATCGCTTCGTTGATAGGAGTGGAAGGTGGTCATGCTCTGGGTGATTCATTAGCAGTGTTGCGTGCTTTTTATCATCTAGGTGCTCGATATTTAACAGTTACTCATACATGTGATACTCGATGGGCGCGTGCCGCTGGCACCTCAGGTGGACTCACAGAGTTCGGACGCGCTGTAATTCGGGAAATGAATCGCCTTGGCATGATAGTAGATCTGTCGCATGCAGGGGAGGAGACGGCGCGTGACGCTTTAGAAACTTCACAAGCGCCAGTCGTGTTTTCTCATTCAGGTGCCGCAGCAATTTGCAATTCTTCAAGGAATGTACCAGATGATCTCTTACGAATGGTAGCTGCAAATGGTGGAGTAGTTATGATAAATTTTTATGCAAAACTTGTTACCTGCGGAGAAAGAGCAACAGTAGAAGACGTTATTACACATATTAACCATGTGCGGAGTGTAGCAGGTGTCGAACATGTGGGGCTTGGAGCAGGATATGATGGCATCGATGCACCGCCTGAGGGTCTAGAAGATGTATCGCGATATCCACATTTACTAGCAGAGTTGTTACGTGACCCTGAGTGGAGTGAAGAAGATGTGCGAAAGTTAGCTGGTATGAATGTAGTACGCGTTCTCCAAGACGTAGAGCGAGTGCGAGATCAATGGCGACGCGCCGCCGTATTGCCTGGAGAGGAAACTCTGGGCGCCCGCCACGGCGAGTGCGTATACGGGCCCGCGTGACGTAGGCTGCGTGCCGCGCGCTTCCGCGGCCCTCGTCATACTGCTCAATATTGACACTTGTTGATCGTAGTTATACATGTATATTAGTGTCCAAATGTGATTTAGAGATTAAAGTAATCTTTACCTGACCTCGATGCACAAATTGTTTAGCTAAGGAGCCGCGCGTGCTGGGTGCTTCGTCTCGACGTCGGCCCGCGGCTCGACCGCTGAACTCTTCTCCATCCACGCACACGACTTCGTTGACGAATGCCCAATACGATCCGCGATTTATATAATGTGAGCCAAGATTAAAAAAAGGAATTATAAAAAGAATAATGTGTTTATAGAAAAATAAATATTCTTTATTTATAAAAACATATTGTTTTATTTATTTTTTAGTATCTCTATATAAAATAAAAGGATAGAAAAAAATATTCTGCACATGAAAGATATAAAAAAACAAAAATTACGTCGGTTAACAAATCGATTTTAGAAGGTTAAGAATCACTCAGCAGAACTCTTGTCTGTCGCTATGTCTGTCTGTCTGTCTGTTTGTTTGTTTGCCAATCACCTAAAAACTACTGGACAGAAATTCATGACTTTTTTGTATGCCTATATATGGCCAGGGTTTCGAGGTATTTACATTTTTTTTTGGATTTCATCCCGAGTTTCATTATAGTTTTCTTCAAAAAAATTAAAAACCGAAAGTACAAATTATTTAAAATACCGATAACTACTGGATGGAAGTGAATAAACTTTAGCATGGTAATAGTTCAACGCCTAATGCGACCTATAGGATAGTTTTCATCATGGAGTATAAAGCAGTTTTAGTAGGAAAAATAACCACATGGAAAGCGCTAGCTAACAAATAAAAAAAACATCAGTCGTCATCGGTTCACCTAGTCAAAAGTTCTGATGTAAAAGTAAAAGTTGATATTGTGCTTAGATGATGTGGTGATAAGAATATATTTTAAAAATTGGTATATATCTACCTACTTTTTCATTTATTTATATTATTATTATTATATAGTTCATTAACTTTCTCAAGAGTGTAAAAAATATAGAGGAAGTACCAAATATATTTTATAAAATAAACTTAATGTGTACTCAAAACCAATAAATTGTATGCAAATTTATTAGTACGTTTCAAGAATGAAAAAAAGAAAAATGCAATATAATCGCATTAATAGAAATATAAAACATATAAAAAAAGGAGTTTTTTCTATGTTTTATATTTCTATTATTTATATCGAAATACTATCAAATAAAGCTTAATTTATGGCACAGAGAACAGAGCCGCCATCTTAGTACATAATAACTTCTAAAGAATAGAATTATGTATTATAGTGAAAGATTAAAAAGAATGCGTGATTCCCCTATAAAATATATTATTCTACATTATGTCATAAAAACATTTTTAAACATTGCATATAAAGGTATCCTACTGTTGGTACCTATAACTATTTTCAGTTACTATCAGCACTAGTAGTAATTGTGGAAAACATAGACTACTCGTGTTTTTTAAATTGAAAAAATAATTTAATAATTTATTAACTATGTTGAAAGTTTTTCAAAAGGTATAAGAATATAAAAATTGCATAAAATATACTTTCTTTGCATGTGTTGTATTAACTATTGGTATATTTTAACCAAAAAATTGCTATAAATATTAAATATGCTCAATTATATTAGAGGCCGTCGTGGCGCAGAAGCAAAGATGTGACTGTACCGCCACGTTGTGGATCGATCCCCACTCGGAGGCATGAATTATTATTTAAAAATATTTTCATTTCTTTCCTCTGGCTCCAAGGGGGCCACTCAACATGCCATGCCTCGAGAAAATCATTATAAAGTGTGGAACGCAGTGTCTTAACACTAGATTCCCTCTGTCTACCATGTTATAGGCGGGATGGTTGTAACTTTTTTATTTACGAACCGATTCAAATAAAACAAATACATTTAGTATTTGTTTTATTTAGTAAAGTTTGCCAAAAAAAGTTCACTTATATTGGTTAAGCCGTTTCTGTAATTAGTGTGAATAAACGCACAGACAAACTTTAAAATAACAATATTTGTAATATACCTTCCATGTCTAAATCACACCGATGAGTTACGATTTTATTGTAAGTAAAGGTAAATATTTTTTTTTTTAGACATTCAATTTGTTAGGTTTTGTAAAAAAAGAGGGTTGTTGATAAATAAATAAAAGTATAAAATCGACCAGTGTTAGGTCTTGTACAAAAAAGGAGGGTAGTTAATAAAT
>DWAL01000207.1:0-13180 GCA_018230405.1 Heliconius hortense
TACTTGTTATTAAATCAAAAGCTGTAGAAGTTCTTATTTGCTATGTTTAACTAACGGTTAATATCAGAATGAATAACGTGGGAGGTCCTGTTACCTAGTTTATAGTCGCTAAATTGGTAATCTCTTTACTATCTTCATAAGCAAATCCTCGTTTTGATTACAATTTTAAAATGTTTATATCCAGTCAAATTGCACGGTAGTGGGTTCAATCCTATTTATATTTTTTTATAGTTTTACTTGGATGCGTTGATGATCTAATTAGTCCCTTATTAAAGTTATGTTCGCCTATCAGCTTCACCTTTATCCTGTATGTAATAAGATAGGCAGACAAAATCTAGAGACCTAGACACTTAGTTCTCAGTTTTCTAACCGAATTCGAGATATTGTGTCGAGTGGCGGAACTCAACGTCGCGCTTTACATTGATAGAGCGTGGATTTTTCTTTCCGATTTTTTTTTTTAAGAAAATAATTTTAATGTCAATAAATTCAATATTTTAATTATAACAAATTTTACCATACTTACAGATTGCCAATTTCTTACACGTGCCCATAGATACTAAATAAGATAGGGATGGACAATTACATGTACCTATACAGGTATCAAAATGCCATGGGGGTAATGGTCACGCGATGCCCATGAAATGTCATGTGATACCTTTGTTTTTATTATTTTAAATACTGTTATAATATTTACCAGCGGCACAACATCTATAAAAGCGATGACTACTGGGAAAGTGGTTCCTACTCGGTAGATTGACTTATTGTCTATTTCTTACTCTGGTGACAAGACAAAGCGCGGCGTTGAGTTCCGCTACTCAAGTGCCTGTCATGTCTTAAAAATTGGGCGGATAATGACTCTTATATGTTGATTACAGCGTGACGCTAAATTAAGTAATATTATCCATTTTTAACATTTTTAAAGTGTTATTCCACATTTAGGAAAGAAAAATACTGAACCTGGATACCTGGAAACCGACCTGGTTCTGGTCGGTTTCCGGCGGTCGGTTCGGCGCGGGTTCGACTCCCGTATCTTAATATCAATAAATCAACTTCAATCTACATATTAATATCAATATAACTTTCTATAGAAAGCGAAAACATCAAAAATTTAAGCATAAAAAAATCGTATACTCTCATACAGCTGTGTAACCAAGGTCAGTGTTGGAGTGCATCGCCCAAATGATTGCGGACTGAATGCCTAAATGAAAAGTACAAGTAACCGAATTGCATCGCAAAGAATGCAAAACCTTTAAAATGTGCTAGTTGAGGTAAATTTGTTCAAAATTAAGGTAAAAATGGTAGTATAGGTAATTTTTTTGTTAAATTAAAAAGTTTGTAGCATATTAATTTTAAAATAATCAGATATTAATATAGCAGAATAATGCAATTTTACAAAACTTCGTCCGACTGATGGAACTGAAATTCTTGGATTTGGAAGCTATTTAACCACTGAGCAAAACGCTAATATGATTGTAAGTTTGTGTTTTTTGTGTTTGGGCCTTAGACATAATTTTTATTTCTAATTTGTATTTTTGCCTATCCTATTTGAATAGTTTATAAAAATCATATAAATATATGTATATTTATTTTAACTGTCACAGTCCATAATATTATAAAGGCAAAAAATTACATTCCACCAAAAACGTCATATCTACATAAAATTTATAAATTAATCTTTGCAACAATACAAAAGGGAAACTGAGTAAGCATCCTACACACATAAACACACAAACACACACACTAGTGTAACAAGTAAGGTCACGGTTACTAACGTTTCGGCTTTTTGTCCTGCGCCGGCGCAACAAGAAAAAGTAAAGTTAAAAGGCGTGCCTTAAACAAAATCCATTTTATTTCTCTTTGCATTTTCCTATATATTATATGTATATATATATTTTTAGTGTTTTATAGAGTGGTTTAGTAGTTTTGATGGTTAGTTGCTTTAGAAATAATCATGGCCGTGCTAGTCAATATTAGATTTATGCAGGTCATAGATAAATAATTATAAATTAGTGACAAATCACTTACTTTTTCACATTGCGTCAGTGGCGGAATTCAATTACTGTGACATTTTGACTGAGACTGAGTAACACTTACTTCATTAAGTTAAATCATAATCATATTATAATTTATAGACTATAGTGCCTATTATAAATACGAATTTAAAAAGTTATTATTAGCGTTTGACTATAAATGCGCCTGTAGTGGGTTTTATTCCCAATTTTCCACTTGAGGAAATGAATTATTTTTATTTTCTCTATCTTTATTTTTAGTTCCGCCATTCATCACGCTCATCATCATCATGTTTCCTTTGTTGCGGAGTGTCTTATTACAAGTTTCCATCTGCCTACTTTGTTATATGCGGGGTACAGCGGGAAGTTAAAAGTCTTTTTCTACATAGGCACTTCTGAATATAGCATAATAATAAAAGTTTGTTTACAAAACATATTATTTACATTTATAATTAAAATAAGTCGTTGCCATCAATAATATTGCAGCAGTAAACAAGTTATCTATATTTGGAATAATAATTCAACAATTTCACTCATCCACGACGAAAATATACAAAATTGTACTTGCTTTAAAACTGGTTATTTCTTTAACGTAACGAATTTACTTGCGCCGCCATCTTGTTGTTTTTTGTTTTTTTAAAGCGGCCTTGGAGCCAAGTGCCGTTGCCCCGAGGGTGGTACGGTCGAAATTGTGAAACCAAAATTATATTTTGCCTGTGTCATTTGTGGTTTCTTTGTTAATTTACATAACTTATTATGTTTTATCAATACTTTTTAAACAAATTTGTTTTTTTTTTTGTTGTTTTTTTTTCTGCACTGACAGTTGGCGTTTGTGCCAAATTATCGGAAAAAGCTTTAAGAAATTAGGTCTCGAGGTTATTGTGTCGCATACCGACCAACATGTGGTGGTTTGTAACCCTTAATTTTATTTATAGTTTAATTTAAATTCATTTTGTAATAATATGTAATTGTCTGTATATTGATGTTTTTATAAGCCCAGTTATATTTAATTGAATGGACGTGTCTTCAAGAATGAAAGGGAGACATTATGCTTGGTAATTTGTAACATTTGTATAGTATTCAGTAAAAAAATGTAATTTCGTTTAACTTTTTTATGTTTACCGTCGTTCCACTCGGTGAAATGTTTATGTTTTAAAACATTTTGATGATGATAATTTTGATTTTCCTCGCTTTGGTAGATGTATCGTGGTGTTAAGATCTGCCTCTTAACATGCAATGTCTCGAAAATAGGGGAAAAAGTAAGGCAGAATGTCTCAACACAACACTGCATACCCCGCAGGAAAGTGTGAAGCTGCGTTTTTTTATCGTCTTATATGAAGAGCTATGTATCAATATAATGGAGCTTTAGCTTTTATATTAAAATTATTTTACAAAGATCTGTCTTATGTTTATTAAAAAATGTATTATATAAAAATCATCAATCATTTCACCTTTTATTTCACGTTAAACAATCAAAATAGATACGAAAGTGGTTGCCAAATAAACATTAAAAAAAATAAAACAAAATATATTTTAATATATTTATTAGACAACCATATTTTCCAAGTTAATTTTCAGAGATATCATCAAAATAACAAATAGGGAACAATTGACATAAATAAAACAAAACATGTTTCAACAAATGAAAGAAATTTATTGTATACAGGTTTTAAATATCCTCGCACATTCTTACACCTGCCTAACCAGCCACTTCATTAAGATATAACGTAAGACATAAAGATCTTATAGATTAAAAGGTCATTACATAATATGAAAAAAAAATAGTTCACTTCAAATGATGCTACGATACATTAGTTATACGTAAGAAACAGTTACACAAACATACATACAAGTGTACAATTCCACATTTTCAAATCAACTTTTGTGTCGCCTAGCGACTAAGTTTTTGGACGTTAAAAATCTTTTCTTATTTTTTTTTTCTCGTTATTTTATTTTTACAAAAATGTCAGTCGAATCATCGTAAGCTTAGCTTTCCAAAGAAAATTTATGTTATTATTTCATTTCTTATGTGTTTTTTTTTTCTCATTTAAAATTTGACTAGATTCAATACGGTGCTGAGCCAATCGCGTACCAAACAAACTCTTTAACAATTCGCCGCAAAAGGTGTGAGTTAGTTAATGTAGAAATAGTGTATAAACATCACTCTACTACTGAGGAAGTGAATAATATAGACATATCTATGATAATAATAATAATAATAATAAAATAATCATTATTGAGTCACTTAAATCAACGATTTGATTATCTGTAAAAAAAAAGAAAACTAAACAATATCAATAAAAACTAAAGGAACAAAACAACAAAAATTATAGAGGCGAGTAATTGTATATTGAAATAAAAAAAAAATATTCCATTAAAACTTGTACTCAATAATTAAATAACAATATTATAATTTGATCTCGATCTCTTTTCGGCTTGTCAAAAGAAACGCGAGCCGTCATTTTGTTAAGGGAATAACACTTTATATCTTACATTGGTCCGTTACCTAAATCATTAGAGAAAAAAATCTTATTCGATCACAAATAAAAAATAGTATGTTGATCAGTAAACATCATGAAAATCAATGTTCCCCAGTATCAAGCATGTGATGTGAATTTTAAGCGTTACTTTCACAAATAAATACCAAGAAAATATGTCGAATAACACTATCATCTTTAATAAAGTTAACATTATATTTAATATGTCTAAAATTAAATGCTTTATGTTGTACATTTATTTTTTAACGTGGCAACCCACGTCCGAACCGCTTATTTGTTTAAAACAAAATCTCCCGTCTGTTCCGTATATCTAGTGTAATAAGGAATTATCCATATAAAAAGTACATAGATATATAAGGAAAACAATAGTTGAAGCTTACATTATCGACCTACGGCCGGTCTGGCGGAGGCGCCACTCGCCCGGGGCCAGCGCGCGGCTGTGTAGAGGTACAGACACACAAACAAGCAACATGTGTTTACGAACGCTTACAAATAAGATCTGGCAATGTCTTTTAAAATATAACGATCATAAAGATATAGTGTGGACGCCGCGGTCCGTCGACTCCATTACCAAAATATCGATGAAGTTATCTAAATATGTCTCTCTATTGTTTTCTTTGGACAAACCGCGCGTCCACATTATAGGCGACGAGATCTTCGCACAAGTAGCTACGGATATAAACTGTTGAGCGACGATTTCGTTAGAAACGCGTTAAATGTTAGATTGCACGTCATTTTGCTGAAATCTTATAGATTATTTATGATTTTTAGTAATAAAAAAAAATGCAACATCCCTTCATTGTCTTTTTGTTCCTAGACCAGTCGAGGACCGCTCAAGATTAACCTAACTCTTAAAGAATTTATTACAGATACGAAAAAAAAATTAACAAAAATATTAAAAAATTACTACCGCCTACCTATTAATTCAAAATTACGCTACATTATCAACTAAAATGCTTAACGCTATGTGGAAAAATGATTGAACAATATACAATAAAACGATTCACTAATTGCACAGTGATCTCTTGTAAAGCAATTTGATGTAAACTTAGGGCCAGTTGAGTTGCCAGTACAAAATATAAGGCAAAAGGCATGATACTACTTTATTTTTAAGTAAAAAAGTATAGAAAAATTTAACGGCGAGGAAGCGGCGCTGTCTTCGCGAGGTGTTGTTCGCGGAGATCACTGTCAATAACATTAAAGTGTTAAGGCGTATACCATTTGTACAGACCTACCGAGCGACAGCTCGGCATTATTCTACATATCAGTCGCAACTCTCTTTTAAACCGGGACTCGAACCCCAAACACTTGCACAAAACAATGACATGTATAACATCTCAATATAATATAATCATAATATATAAGGTTAAAATAAGCCACTTAAAAATTAACTAACGTTACAAAATAAGATTAAATAACATAATGATTTGTTCCCGATGCGAAAAATATTTATATTAATTATAAAAAAAATCTAGTAACATTCTAAGCGGAATGTTTAACATCTAAATTCTTTGCAAATCGTCCCTTCCTATAGTCTGTACAACTTACACAAAATAACCTTTGTTTTTTATTTTTAATCTATCAACAAACGGGCGTTGTGTACGTATTAAAAAAAAGTTGTTCGATTTTTAAATTTGGAACATTTGAAATGCGGTCTGACGCGACGTCACGTGACATGTCTCTCGTTTACGCTAAGTCTTTTACCGATACTATATACTCGTAAGTAAATGCACGTAACAGTTACGATAATAGAACTTTCGAGAAACTCTAAAAAGACATCAAAAATTATACACAGGGAAAGGAAACAGTGAAACATGCTATCGACTAGTTTAAATTTCGAATATAAAAATTTTTCTTTTTTTTTTCTTTTCACAGAGTGTGCGTTCGACATCTCGGCAAAGGATATGTATGACAATTTTACTTACAGATTATATAAAACATTTATTTATTTATTTATTTACTTTTTAAATATATAACTATTTCGGGCCCACGAACGAATGATATTATTATATGTCGAAATGTCGAAGTCAGACTCGGCCCTATTTCCTCCTACTCGTGGTCTCCGAAGAAAAATGTACGATAATATTTTTTTTAATTTAACTTGTATATAATATATGTATATTTCAATTACATACACGATACAAAGACTTTTTAATTCCAATGAGGCGCACATTAACACGTAACCTACTAATAATCGTATCGTAATTTTATATCCAAATATTTTACCTAAAATTTATTCTGTGAGAGCGTATACATTTTTTTAATTTCCTCCTTATTCATATACTCCGATTGAACACCAAAAAATGTCACAAATGTGAAGATATCAATTTTTTTTTGAGGATTTTTTTGTGGGTTATAATTTTTAAAGTCGACAAGAATATAATAATGATTATTCATATTTTTGTATAGTCGATAAAACATTTAAAACTTGGACCATGAAAAATAAGAATATATCTTCTTAAGATACAATAATAGTACATAAAATATATAAGTTCACTAAGATGCACGTCGGTGTAAACACCGCGCTCGCGCCACGCAAACCGCACTCGTAATACCTAAATATCACATTTAGTAATATGGAGGCCCGCGTGGCCCCGAACCCGCGACCTCCGCGCTGGCCGACGGGGCCACAGAGCCGCAGAACCACACACACACACATTAAATTACTATTTTTTACAAAATAATAATTGCACAAGTCCGATTTCGGCGTCGAAGCCGATACTTCCCGCCTCCAGCGGGCGCGTGACCGTCCCAGTTACTTCATTCAATATATTACCTATCTAATTATAAAAACACCGCACAAAATCTGCGTATTCACTTAAAAATCGATAACATTTACACTCATAGCTAGCTTTATAATTAATTTGTTACATTGTTTTTTTTATTTACTTAAAAATATTTAAATAGTTGATTTCATAACATTAACTTTTGGTTGTCTTTACTTAAAAAACTGAGGTTTCCGGAGAGTTGGGGGAGAATTTTGGACAACCTGTCGGAGGGGCACCGGGGCTACTCTAATATCACTATCGAACTCAATAGTCGAAAAGCAAGCTCAGTTCTAAACAAAGTCTGCCATTTTATAGAAAATTATTGTTTCTAGTTCCTTTTTTATATAAAAATTACAATTTAGAAAATTTACAGTGATGCCAGAGTAACCCCGAAACTGTAATGCAACGGTCTACTTATGGGCGTAGTTGTGATATCAGTAAAGCTGTGTTGTATTGAACCGGTAGGTAACTGTGATATTTGGTGATGAAGCGGGACCGTAAGTAAGGGAGAGCGTCGCTACGTGCCGCGGAATGTACATTATCACTAGTGTTGCCAGACGTCCCCACCTGCCGGGGCCTGCGTGGCGCTAGTACCGCACTTCACTATGCCGGTCGTTCGAGCTGAAGTCCCGAATGAGTGTACTGTATCTGGCAATACTAATTATCACAGTGGCTAGGCGGGGCCGGGGTGGGCGTGGGGGTGGGGGTGGGGGTGCGCGGGCTCGGCGGGCGGCGGCGTGGGCGTGCCGTTGCGCGGGCGCGCCTTGTCCTGGCGCAGGCGCTGCACGGCCTCGCGCATGTCGGCCGCGAGCTGGTGGTCGGAGTCGAGGCGCGGGCGGCGCGCGGCCGGCTCGTCGCCCGCCGCGCCGCCGCCGCGCCGCAGCGCGCCCGGCGCCCCGGGCGGAGCCCCCGGCGCTCCGGGCGGCGAGGGCGGCGCCGCCAGCCGCTGCATCAGCGCGGCCGGCCGCTCCAGGCTCGAGCGGATGATGCCCTCCAGGAAGGACCCGTTGGCGGGCGGGGGGGCCTCCTCGCGCAGGCGCCTCATCATGTGCGACGCGTACAGGTCGGGGGCCGGCGGCGCGAACCCTCCCGGCCAGAACGGGTAGTTGGGGTAGCTGTCCGGCCCGTTCAACCCGTTGGTGAACTTTGTGGGAGGTTTCGGTGGAGGCTTCGGAGGTTGAGGCTTCACTTCCTGTTGGGGTTTCGGCTCTCGTTTTCGCGGCCGCATCAGATGCCGCTCCTTTACTTTGTACTCTAGCGTCGAATGCGGCACTCCGTAGTAAGAGCCCGCGCGGTGGACGGACATCTCACCGCGCTGGACCGCTTTCACTGCTTCCACTAAACTATCTCTGTCGTAGTTTCTGTATTTTCCACGTTTGGGCCTAGTACCTTTTCCGCCGGCGGCCGGTTGCCCGTTATTAGGCGTAGCTTTTGAGTTGCTGGGCATCGCGTAATTTCTCTGATTGTCTGGAGGAGTTTTAATTACGGATACATGTCTATCAGGTGCTCGCATGTACTGCAGGTCCGATGGTTGTGGTCTATCTAGTGGCTGTTGGAACTTTTGGCTGATGCTTTTTGCTATGACATCACTTAGTGATGTAAAAAGGTGCTGAGAGGAAGGTGGATCTGCAAAAACTGATGGTGGGAGTAAAAGTTGGGATGGTGGATTGAGCGGTGGCTGAGGTGGAAGGAGTGGGGTAATAGGTGTAACTGGGGTAGTGATGGACGTTGCTGGCGAAGGACTTTTTTCATCTGGAGGTGGGAAAGTCGGTATTTTGAGGATAACGGATGGCGGCGATTCTGCTTTATCGGGTTCACTATCTGGATCTGATTCTTGGCCAGTATCCGACATAAGACCAAACTTGTTGACCTTGTTGCGAAGAGTGGAGCGAGGTATGCCGTAGACAACGGCGGCCCGACGAGTTCCCAGCCTCCCAGATTGGATATCCTGCAGAGCAGATCGCAGTTCATCTTCGGTGTAAGCTCGTCTTGTAGCACTATTGCTGGAGCCTTCGAGGACTGCTCGTTTTAATCTGTAACAATCAAATTCTATATAAATAAATAAAAATAGTGAATTATGTTATTGTCTTGCACCTTTTATGAAAAATTATACCGAGTGTAAGTAGAAAAAAATTACGAATACTTGACGCAAAACACGGTAAGGGCAAGCAAACTATCGGATGCAATTGTCGGACAAATGTAAGTTAACGGATGTCCAGATAACCAATGCTGTACTGTACATTGGAAACATCAGAGATAAATCAAAAATATATAATTATATTTAAAATCCAATATCATTCCTTGTCTTAAAATTTTAGGCCAACATTTTAAACCTAGAAAGCTAAGGGTCATAACACAATATACGTTGAAATATATTAACGGTCTAAATGGGCAAAAGAGTAGAGGCTAACACACAATGAAGGAAACACGCGCGCGATTTTATTGTATTATTTTAATTTTTTTATCAATTTCATATAAAATTATTATATTAAAAAAAATATTATAATTGTCTATTACGATAAAATCCATATATGACAATTTCAACATAACTATTAATCTACAAATCTTTATTTCATAAGATTTCCGCAGTAAACAAGCAAATTTATTTAACTGAACACATAAAGATAAACGTTTTATCCAAAGTTTGAGTTGAATCACTGAACAATGTGGGTCGACAGCTGTAAACGACGGAGCGGCAATCGGTCGCCAAACTAAATTCAATATTTCAAAACCGCATTAATTCAAGATAACGTGCAACTCGAAATATTTACTCATGCAACACCGCGATAACGTTGTATGAATGCGTCTTTATCTCGCCGTCTCCTATAACTCGGTATTGGTTATAGCGAAATGGAGCTTCAGCGTGCAGCTTTACGGTCGCCGGTGGCGCAGATCCGAGCGGTCGTCTTTAGTTTCATCTTGGGTTTTACTTTCTTATTTTCCGTACCGCCGACAGGGAATATCGGACCCTATTAAGAGGAGACGGGAGTCATATTGGTGTCTTCGGGTCGCGGACGCAAGGTCGATGTACTGTCGACTATCGTTGCATTTTTATTTGTTTTGGCGAGTCGCGCGACCCATATCGCGGGCTCAGAATGAATTTATTCTGTTATCGATTGAATATCGTGCATAATATCGGTGCTGAATCGAGACAGTGCCTCATTCTTGTACGGTGTACGCTTTGAACTTAGTTCATGCGGACATTTCGAGTAATGAGGTCCGTTTGCTGGTTCAGCGATGCGTTAGGACAATTGAACATTTCACGTTGCTCTATTACTGGGGATGGACAATTGTGTCTATCTTTAGGGTTGTTGAACCTAAATCTTGTATATGACAAAGAAAACCTACCTATATTTTTTATGCACTGAAATGTTCATACAAGCGCTACATCAGTTCTATTTCAAGTTGTACAAGGTTCGTTTATTAGACACGCATCTAGTTAATTGGAAAGAGTAGAGCGTGACTTGTCACTGGGTTCTTAAAGTCACGATTAACCTTTATGCTTCTAATTTTCGTTTTATTATTAAAGTTTAATAACTGTTAGATGCTATCGTGGGTACAAATGTACCTATTCTGTTGACGATTATATATTTTTTTTCTCAGTTTTGGTAAAATGCATGGTGCTTATTTTCTCCGAAAACCATTACCATGTACAAATTAATAATAATAATAATTATAGTATATTACTTTAAGCTTTTATAACAAAAGGCACTATAAAAATATTATTTTTATAAAGACCTTTTTATAGAGTCTGAGTCTAAGTTTGAAAGTTGTGGGCTCGATTTCCATTCGAAGGAACCAATTATTTTCTTTTCTCCGTCAACCGTCTTATTAACAATCACGTAATGTCCCGAAAATTGGACAATGCAGAGTGTCTTAACTCTTGATACTAGGTTACATTTCCCTATATGCAGGATACTGCGTGAAATTAAAAAAAAAATGATTAAAAGATTAAAAGAGTAAAAAGAGTATAATTACTTTATATTTATGTAATTCATTTATCCCTCTCTCGCAATCAGTGTTAGTAAGTACGATATCCCCTAACAAGATATTATAATTTCTATGACCAACCCCCATAGTAGGTATTGAAAGTAAAGGGAGAACGCCATTGTAAGAATTATGCTTAAAATATAGGTCAAGTGCGAATCGGCTGCATCGTTTACTCGTTAATTACCTATTCAATGTTACTCGATTAATTTATTATTATTATTTTTTATTTTAGCGCTGTTATAGTGTAGTGTACGAGTATAGAGTGGATTTATAATATGTTAAGTCCCGTCTTTATAAATCACTCTCAAGTCTGAGATCTATCTTGAGAGCGATCTTGCTATGCCGTTTTCTTTCAAAAATTATAATCTATGATTGACAGTTAATTGATTTCAGAGTTGAGAGCGATTTATAAATATGGGCTTAAGTAAATCAGAGAGTTACATTATATCAGATTGAAATCTTAATCCATTTAGGATTTTAGGATATATTTATATAATGATAATTATTTTTACTAAGATTTTAAAGTTGAGGAGTTTGTTTGGTTGAGCACACCAATCTCAGGATCTACTTGGTTTTAATTCAAAAAATATTTTAGTGTTGGATAGTCGAGTTAATATATTTACATCATGGTAATGACTTCGATGTACCTGGGGTCAGAGCTAAGGGCACTTATTGATGACGGGGACTAACCACGACTAAAATCTAATTGAAATAAAAATAAATATGAAATAAAAAAAATATTTTAAAAAAATCTTTGCGACGAATATTTATTATATAAGTATGAAACTTTTAAAGAATTTCAAATTAGCCAATATCATTATGCAAAATGTTAATCAGCTATTTTCTGTTAATAAAAAAAACTTGAGAGCTGTGTCGATAAAATACATAAATTAACTATGATAATACATATTATATGTATGTACTTGGCTTTAGTCGTGGCTAAGAGGGTGAGAGTTGTGTGTGACATATACTAAGTGCCTCTCTCTATACATGGTCTATCCAATACAAAAAGAGTTCTTTTAATTGGAACTAGTAGTTCCTGAGATTAGCGCGTTCAATCAAACTCTTAAGTTTTATAATATTAGTATAGAGTTTATACATTTTTATATAATAATCTGTACTATAGACTATAATAAAAAAATATTGGACAGTGAAAATATATTTCTTGTGCAATTGAGTATATACGTAAGACATGAGAAGGTTCGTAAAGTTAAAAAAAAAAACAAATTTCTAAAACAAAATGGACTAAAATTAAACGCAATTAAAAACATATTTTGACTAATCACAATTAACGCATTTACCTCAATCGGGAATAGAACAAGCAACCAACCAGTACAGAATATAATTCTGTAACCACCTACCTACCAATATCTAGCCGACAGACGAGAGAACATCTTGTGAATGTGAGTCACAAATAATAAAATTGTGGGTAAATAACTTTCTTTCGTAATCTTAGTGTGAGGGCAGAACGTTGACTTACGATACGAGTACTTTGACACTGAAATGCAATATTTATTCATATGATTCAATGAACTGTTTATATCGCATGCCAATTTCGTATCAACATTACTTACTATGATAATATGTGAGTATTGGGACATCGGATATTTTAATATATATTTTTTTCGTTTATTGTGAAAACTGTATTCAGAGTAGGCGGAGAGAAACTAGTGTAAATGATGAGATATAGCAGGAAAATGATAATAATTCATTCTTCCAAGTGAAAACGCAACCCACAACCATCGCGTTACTTGTCACAACCGTAATTGGCGTTTCTTTTTTTATTATGAAAGCGGAAAAATTAAAATAATTCTTTCTCACGAGTGGGAATCGATCCAACAACCGCCGCGTTTACTCAGACGCTGCGCCACTACGGCCTAACTTTTTAATATTTCTATATGTGTACAAGTACCTA
>DWAL01000208.1:0-13172 GCA_018230405.1 Heliconius hortense
TTAAGACACTCCGTTTCCCACTTTCTGCCGAATTCTGGAGGCATTGCATGTTGAGCGAGCTTAGCCTCAACACCAGAGCGAACAAATTAAAATATAAATTTAAACACTTACATAATTAAAAAATATTTAACTATATGTATGTACATTAATGAGTATTCTATTAAATTTTTTATGCATTAATAAAACTATTATATGTATTAATGTTCATGATTTAATTTATTGCTGTTTCCAAAAAACATATTGTTACGCGCCACCCAACTTATCGTCGTCAACTCTCGGGTACGCTGTCGTAGAGATGTTCGTTTTATTATATAGCTGATAAAAAGAATTAAACTTTAAAATAAACATTTAATCTGGTTATATTTTAGAACAAGTAAGCGTTCATTTCTGATGCATTATTTTTGGAATACACTTTTGTTACCCTTTTAAACGATCGCTCCGGGCGTTTTCATTCGCGTCGCAAACGCTCTACCAGAACCAACGGGGAGGGGAGGGGGAAGGGCTTGGTGGGAAAGGAATTAATGACAAACACTTATAATGTAAGTTTGAGATGTTTCATTGTAGTGATAAGTAAAGTGAATTGTATGAAATATAACCATAGGAAGTAAATAATTCTTTAAATACTTACTTTTTTCGTTTAGATTAAATAGTTACCTTTGTATCCTGTGCCCCTTTTCGGCACAGGTTCGACTTGCGCTATTTTCAAGTCTTACATATTTTCTAAAATGTTAATAATATTTTTAAAAAAGGTGGTTCCCATGCATTATATTAGACTTATCTACTTGTTTTGAATAAGGTAGAATGAATAGAATTAAAGAAAAGTTAAATAAATATAAACATATTATATTGCATGTCAATCAACATCTTCTGGCCGAACTGGATGTGCTAATGGTATAACTGACTTTTTATTTATATCTCTCGAACATGCTTTTCTCATATCTGTAAAACATCAAATTCTATTATAAGTATGACAAATAAAAATAAAAATAGCATGTACAAGCAATAATTTACTGAGTTTTACTGTGTTTGACTTCCACATACAAAAGGTAGGCAGAGGGAAATTTGTCTTAAGACACTTCTCAAAATAATGCCCAATTTTTAAGTCATTTTGTGTTAAATAGTGAAACCTAATGCTGCACCTTTTTTAGTTATCAGAGCAATGAAATAATAATAATTCATTCCCCTGAGAAGGAATCAAACCTACAATGGCCATATTTACAAAAACTGAACTATCATTTAGGAATGTTTTCATTTTTTTGCTCTGTCACCAAGGCAAAAGTCCGGCATTGAGTTCCACTGCTCAACATGCAATGCCTAAAAAATTCAGCGGAATGTGGAGAACAGAATGGCTTAACACTAGGTTCCCTCTGCCTACCCTGCTATGTGAAATACAGCATGAAGTAAATTGTTGTTATATATAACTAATACCATAAGCATCCTCATCTGGATCTCCTGAATAATATTCGAGAACAGTCCTATAAACAATATATCCTAGATTTTTAT
Source organism: Heliconius hortense (assembly GCA_018230405.1). Taxonomy (NCBI): domain Eukaryota; kingdom Metazoa; phylum Arthropoda; class Insecta; order Lepidoptera; family Nymphalidae; genus Heliconius; species Heliconius hortense. Next base: position 1,504 of record DWAL01000208.1, read on the forward strand.
ACATATTTATTGCCACCTTATTGCTCACTCTCACAAACAAATCTACAAAATATGCCTTCTTTCTGAAAAATAAAAAAGATTTTTATTAATTTATTTAATAGTGATAAAAAAATTCAGCTAACAATAATAAAAAATCAAGCTGACAGCACTTTTCAGTTTATTATTTTATATGGGACCATTTTTGAGTATACTCTATCTAATAAAAAAGGTTTTCAAAATTGAAATGGAGTAATACAGTTCAGTAAAAAGTAATATATAAACATAAAAAAATATATATTAACTAGAGATCCTCCTATGATTTTTATTTAATAGGACAGCAAATTAAATATAATAAAGTATATAAAGAAAAAGAAAATACTTTTCAGAAACTTCTTCTAATATATTCATCAAAGTTGCCGCTATTCCTAGTCTTCTGTAATCCGGACTTACTGTCAAAGCAGTCACATGGCCATGCCAATTATCACCATGTCCTTCTGCTTTTCCCATTACTGTAAATGAAAATGAAGCCAAAACTAAAGCAAAAATATTATTTTTATAATTACTGTGTATAAAAATATATTGAATTCAAAAAATATCTTGGATACTTAAACTTTTTGTTTAAATTTAGCATTTATCTATATGTTTAATTGTAAAATTCATATATCGCTTACTATATCCCATTATTTCTCCACTTGGTGACTCTGCCACTTGGAAGAATTCAGGCCAATGTGCTAAGTATTGTGTATAAAAGGATAATCCATATGTTTCAGTCAATGGATCGAGGTTTCTAAAATAATAATCAAATAGTGAGAATAACGATTTAAATATTAAAGTAATATTTTAAGAAAGCATTACTAACACATTATTAAAATATAACATGTCTTCGCACGTAAATGGTCGAATTGTTGTCATTGTAATTATTTGTACTAAATATAAATGGTAAATTTTCTAAAGAATGGTTAATTTTGCTAATTATATAATTGTCAATAAAAAATAAGTTTTTCAAAAAGGAGACTACAATATAATTATTTTTGGATAACACAATCACAGAACATATACACCCAAAGGGCATAGCCGCACCGCATATATGCAATTATGCCATAGATGATAGAATACTTTAGGCTCAAGGCTGTCAATTGAAATGTCAACGGGTAAATCAAATTAAAAAAATACAGTCTTAAGCAAATAGAATATAAATAAACAGAAAAAAATTTACAAATGCTTTAATATATATATAATATTTTTAATTTTATTTTGAATCTTGAATTTAGTCAAAGTTTTATAAATTCTCGCACTTTCTTTGCAATTTTAACCTTTTTAAACATACCTATTGCATACATATAGCTTTGCATAAAAATCTCTTTTTAATGCAAAAGTAAGTTATTGAAATTTTACGAGACAATAAAATTCAGAAAATAACCCTTTCTATTAGTTAAAATATATGCCGCAAATTGCATGTTAATGACCTATTTTTAACATTTGAAAATTACTTTGGCAATGGTACAGCTACTTCCATAGACAAAATTTTTTTTTCATAGTTTCATAATTTTTTCGTTTTTATGCAGATATTGAGCATTTTTATATTAAATTATTTTGTAAATATGCGAAAGTTTGCTAAGCCAATTTATTAAAATTAATATCTTATTTTAATAGAATGTTATGGCGATTAAAATCATTTGTTGCCATACAAAATATTTTTGTCTACATTGAACTAACTATTATCCTACTCGTTTTACCACATGTCGAAAGGCATATTTATTACTCTTTTACAAGCTAAAAGCTCAAGTGGAGCGATCTATGGGCTTCTTGCAGTTTACCAACACGACAATGGCCGAATTGTCCGTATAAGATATTTTTTATTGGCTCATACATCTAAACCTGCCATGTCTTTGGTTTTAAAAATGGCGTATACAAGCTTTTTGTTTGCCGGTTTACGCTGTTGAATGAATAGTTTTCAAGAACCTGTGCGTTTTTAGACGACACGTAAACGTCGTGAATATGAAAATAAAATACATGTGTAGGTACAATAATCTACACCATGGATCCGTGAACATATTTTTTTAGCGTTATGGTGAATTAGAATGGTGCCTGTGGTTTGTCAAGCTCGCACGTCGACAGGTTACCCGTTTGAAACGTAAATATCATCTAGCGGGCGTTTTATATTTCAGATATGACAGCGTCGCAAAACAGTAGATAATGGAGAGCTCAGAAGACGATGCGGGCGCCGCGACGAACGCTTCCCGCCGCGTATCGGCGCGGGAAAAGGACGTTGGACAAATTGAGGACGTCAATGCAACTAGTAGTTTTCATCAGGATCCATCTGAACAGAGAACGTCTTGTGAAACCCCTGCCATGTCGGAAGATAACTTCGACGGGGATAGTGTTCCGTCGCCGTCAACGCAAGATGTCAACACAAGCACGGAAGCGATTTTGGATATGATAGATGAGATCGTCGACGGGCCTGGAGCGCCGAAGCGTTTACCTTTTGCTTTAGAAAATGACACAGACAGTAGATTTGCTGGTGGGGGAAATTCCAATAAAATTTTAGATATTAAAAATGAAGATAAAGATGAGTCGTTAAATATTTCCCATTCGGACCCTACCACAAGTGCCAAAATTAATGAAGAACAAAGTTTACAAAAAAGTTCAACAAATATACTCAATATTGACAATGAAATTTTGACAAATGAAAAGGAGGAATATTTAACAATAGAATTGCCACAGACTAGTTCATGTGCATCTAACAGTGACAATATAGTGATATCAGTGGTGGATACTCAAAAAGAGACTGTGTCATGTTCTGTAGAGCCTAAAGACTCAATAATAGCTCCAGTTATTCCTTCAAGTAGTGTTTCACAGACTATTCAAACAGAAAGTGCACCTTGTGAAAGGACAGTGAAATGTGTTACGTCTAGTGATAGTAGAGACAATGTTATTGTAGAAAGTGCTGAATCAACTTCAAGTGACAATAGTATTAGTGATATAAGGATCCCTGCAGTGGATTCCGCAACTAAATCTCCTCTAAGAAGGAGATTAGTACGGCCTTTACCTAATAGACCAGATTCAACTGTTTCGTCTACGGTTGACTCCAGTGTTAATATCCACACTTCTGAGCAGGCAAGTGAAAATATTATTAAAGATGTATCTAGCTCTTCTGATGCTGTACCTGCCACGCATGGTAGTGAGAAAACTGAAGAGATTAGAACTATTAGTGAAGTTAGTATCTGCAAAGCGGAAACAAGCAGTCCTTCAAAAAAAATTAAACTTATTAGACAAAAAATAGTAACTCAAGCCACCCATGTACATATAGAATGCAATTCTGACATAAAACCTTTAACAGCTGAAATTGAACAGTGTCAGTCAACATCAGAGCCTACTAAACTTGCTCAAAATGCTTATTTGGAAACTGTAGCTGAAAATAAGCCACTTGAGAATGAATGCAATACACATCCTGAAATTGTACCTAGTAAGACTCCTGACCGAACTAAGGAAACTGTACTCGAGAGCACAATTCAGATTTGTAATAAAAAAGAAGTATCTGTTTTGTGTACAAGTCCTGTGTTAAGTGAAACAGTGGAAAGTAGTGCTGAAAAAGTTATAGAGGAGACTCCAACAAAAATAACTTCTTCTCCCAACATATCTGAAACAGCAGAACCAAGCAGTCAATGTAAAAAGAATGACAATAGTAATATATCTGTAGAAAACATTCAATCAGAGGAATCTTCAGTAGTAAAACAGGTTCCCAAATTAACTATTAAATTGGGTAACAAAACTATTGATGAGATTAAACCACCTTTACCAAAATTGACTATAAAACCTGTTTGGCCTACCTCTGAGCATGCGCCTCAGGTTAATACACATAGTAAAGAACAAGTACCTCATATAAAGAAACTAAATATTAAACTCATTAGTCAACAACCAGAGAGAATAAATGAAATTCATCGAAAATCAAGTAGCAGTGAAATATCTGAATCGGAATATTCTGAAAATGATGAGAGTACGAGTACATCAGATCAAGCTTCAGCATCTGACCAAGGTCCTTCTGATACAATTCCCAAAGTAACAATAAAACTTGGCAAACCAGGCACTGAATCAGAAGGACAGTTTTATACTGAAAAAAATGTTACAAAATCTACAAAGAAGATTATACAAAATAGTGATCTTTTAGAACAACATTCTCCTACTAAATTAAAAGTTGTTTTGAGTCAATCTGAGGATACACAGGTTGATAAAGTACCTAAATTAACTATTAAGACAGTAACAAAATGTGAAAATCAGCCACTTAGTCCAAAATTGATTATTAAACCAATAAAGCCACCAGATGACATAAACAAAGATAGTGAAACTGAACATTTACAACATCAACAAAATCACAATTTTTGTACATCTACAGATATACAAAAATTTAAAATATCAGAGTCCGGCCTTAATATGGATAAAGATACAACACACATACCTAAAATCACTATAAAACCAGTGACCAAATCTTATGATAGTGCTGATAATATACCTGTAGTAACAAAATTAAATATAAAGCCTTTAATAAAACCTGACAATATAGAATTATCTGAGGGTTCGGATGAAAAAGTTCCTGTAGTTTCAAAATTAATTATTAAACCTATAGTAAAGCCTAAGGATAGTGAAATAGATAATAGTAGAGATGATGTACCTAAAATTACAAAATTGAATATAAAACCTTTAAAAAGCCCGGAGACAAATTCTTCTGAAGAAAAAGACTGTGATGTTTTAAAAGCTGATGTAGATGAAAATAGTATACCTGTTGTTACTAAACTTAATATTAAGCCTATTGTTAAGCCATTAGATGAAGATTCTTTAAGAGATCATGAAAATCAATCGTCTGAAACTGGAAATTCAAGTGATGATAATGCTGATCAAATACCTGTTGTTACAAAACTTAATATTAAACCTATTTGTAAACAAACCTATGAGGAAGACTCAGGACCAAGCAGTAAAAAGGAAGATACAATACCAATTGTCACTAAATTAAACATTAAACCATTAATCAAGCCTGACAATACCATATCACCACAATCACCAAAAAAGGAAATCTCAAAAATACTAGCTACTACTTCCATGCCTACTGTAACAAAATTGAACATAAAACCTATAGTAAAACCTGAAAATGAAAGATTGAAGGAAATACCAGATCAAAATGATGATATTACTGCGAAGAATCCTCCTTTGCTAATGAAAATTAACAGAAAAACTGCTGAAGATCAGTATTCAATAAATAAAAATGAACATGAACATTGTAATAATGTTAGTGATCCTGCTGCATCAGTTGTTTCCAAATTGAGAATAACACCAGATGCCAATTTATCAGGAGAGATGCATAGCAATGATAATTTGAAAGGCAATTTAATAACTCATAGCCATGTTGAACTAAATGATAATAATACAAATAATTTAGTGACAAATCAAAATTGTGTTAATGATTCAGAAGAAATTTCTTACACAAAGGGAGAAGTAATACCATCAGCAAAAGAAAACATTAATGAAATAGGAGAAAAATCACAAGAAGATGTTAATAAATTACTTAAGGTACTAAGTGGCAGTCCACAGCATAAAACTTCAAAAGGTATTTTAGAGAACCAAGCTACACCAGATGTAGTACATCATGACAATACCACTAATCTTGAATCAGAGATAAATATTTCTTTAAAATTATCTAATGAAAGGCTAAAAGCTAAAAGCACGCCTATAAGGCAGAATTGTACTTTATTAAAGAAATTACTAGAAAATAAAAAGGATAAACTTCCAGAAGGAGACTCAGGTAACAAAATCAATACAGGTATGTTTTCCTCATTAATTATTGATCCATCTAAGTCCCCACAAACTGCAAGTATTGGAAGTGATTTACGTGTAGAAAGGTTGCACTCAGAAGCTAGTGTTGATTCTATAGACAAAGGCCAGATTAAAGAAAATAAAAATATCCTTGCGTGCAACATACCACTAAAAACTTGTTCAATTCAAGAATTATGTAAAGAAGCAAATGAGAATTTAACAAAACCTCTTGAAATAAATATTTCTGAAAAATATTCACATCATAGTTCTGATCAAGATTCTCCTAGAATAATCATTAAAATTAATAAAACGGACCAAGGCGCATCAGCAAAAATAATAACGGAAGAAAGTAAAAAATCTGATGGACAGTTATATTCACCCAAAAGTAGTAATGATTTAAATGATACACATCAAAAGAAGAACCTCATAAATAGTAGGAGAAAACCACATGTAGACACACCTATGCCCATGGGCAAAAGGTTAAGAAGCTCGAGAGTCTTACAAACATCTGATAATCCTTCAAATGCAAGGCGTAATATGGGAAAAAGAACTTCGACTAGTGAATCAGAGAGTCCTCCTCAAAATAAGGAACCAGAACTTTCTGTATTAGAAACTAAGAGATTGAAACTAGGGCAACTTCTGTCTAACAAATCTCTCACAATTACCCCTATTGTTTCAAAAGCGTCGATATCACCACCGATAAGATCTTTAGACATGAAGAATACTAGGAATCATTCAATTTTAAATAATGAAAACTGTGCCAAGAATGGTAGCTCTAAGCTACATAATATTTTATCAAATTTACAAGCAAAACAGTTGCACGCTCTTGATCTTATACACCCTGACAACAGTCAAAGTTCCAGCCCGGATTTGAAATCGAGTACTTCAGCTGAAAGCCCCGAACTTGTTTCCGACAATGCTTCCATGGATAAGAGCAGACCAGAAGTCCAAATAGTATTTCACGATAATTCCGAATCTCGCGATTTTAGCGCACCTGAGGAAATGGCTAGAGATCCACTCGAAGTTGATAGTTTGAGGAGTAATGATTTTATGCAAGATATTCCAAAACCTGTAGAAATGACACCCCAACCTAAAAAACGTGGCCGACCACGAAAATTGCCGGTCTCCGAAGGAGCGAAACCAGTTACCCTACCTGTCCCGGCACTAGAGGAACGTCCACAGCGATCACTACGACTTTCGAGGTAATTATTATGCATAACTTTCTACATGAAGCCAGTCGTGGGGTACAAAATCTAAGATTATAAACGAGACAGGTTGTGAGTTCGATTCTCACTCGAGGAAATTAAATATTTAATATGTTCATTTCGTCGCACTTGTGTCGAGTCAAAGCGCGGCATTGAGTTCCGCCACTCACCACGCAATACCCCCAGAATTCGGGGGAAAATGGGAAACGGAGTGTCTTATCACTGTGCTAACCTGCGTATACAGTGTGGCACTAAATAAGTACACATTTTATTTTCTTATGATTTTATAGATGTAATTGTTATTTGTTTTGTATTTATATTTGATTTTATTAAATAAGTAATATATTTTTTCAGAGATCGTCCAGTTATATTAGTGAAGCCAAGAGGAAGAGGGCGCGGGCGAGGTCGAAGACTCGACACAGAACCAAACCCGACGCCGGCCGAAACTGTTGAGACCGCTAATAATTTTTTTGCAGAACAGAAATCTGAGGAGGAAATAGATCCTACCAGCTCTCGCATTAAATTGCCTCGCATGACAGAAGCGCTCGATAAAATGCCTTCTGTCTGTTCGACGCCTCTGACGAGTAGACGGCGTACATCTTCAACAGATATGCCGTTTTTTGGCAGTACTCCCGACCTAAACGTGGTTTTGGAGTCTACGCTGCCTAAAATGGAAGATCCATTTTTAAAATCGCCAGAGATGATAAGCGAAAACAGAGGACGTGGAAATCGAGGCAGAGGTAGTCGTGGAGGTAGAGGTCGCGCCGCCAGGAGTCCGAGAGGGCGGGGTAGAGGCCGGGGAGGTGGGAGGGGCGCTATGTACATGAAGGTGATTTTAATTAGTATTTATTTTGTACTGTGCCATTAAGGATATTGACCGTAATCACCACGCTGGGCATGTGTGTTGGTGATCGCAGGACATAGCTTCTCGCAACAGTAATGCTGCTGACCGTTATCAGGATAGGCTGATGATGACGATGATTTGTTTTAGATTAAAATTACATAATAATTTAAATTAATTTTGTAACTTAAGTTAATTTGTTTTTTTTTATCTTCATCTAATTTTTTTTTTTTAGGAAACAATGGGAATATATGGCAGAGTATGTGGTCCTGCAACTACCACTGTCCAACTTTTTGAAGAGGAGACTTGCATGATGGATGATAATGCTACTCCTGCTAAGTATGTTTATTAGAACTTTTGAATTATATATGGAAATTGCAAGAAAATAACAAATATTTTTTACTTACTTTCAGACCATCACATTTGCTCGATGAAGATTCACAAAGTTCTGTTAAAAGTTCAACTAATGACAGTAATAAGATGAAAAAATCAAAATTTGCAGATTTATTTGATAGGTGAGAAAATATTGTAATATTGTTATGGAAAACATAAAGATTTTAATTGTTTGATAATTTATATTGGAACTGTTTGACTGTAATCGCGGCGATGGGTAGATCCCCACTGGGACTATAATTTTGGGATGACGTTATTTAAAATTATTTCAAATTTTTCCGCTCTGATGATGAGACTGCTGCGTTAAGCTCCGCCATTCAACACACAAAGTTTTGAAATCGATTATCGAATATTTAACACTGCCATTCTATGCAGGGTACAAAAAAAAATTATAAATATTTATGTTTTCAGTAATAAAGTATGGACAGCTGCCGATGTCAAAGAATACACATGGTCGCCACCTGATACAACAGATGGAGAACCACAGGTATTGTGTAATACTCTTATTATATCCAAATAAGAAAGTGTACATAGATGTATTATTTTGATAGAAAATTATGTATTTTCACATTTTCTTTAATAAAAAATATATAGTGTGGCAGTACCGGGACTGTAAGAGTATTTGCAGGTTCGATCCTGCTTGAGGAAATGATGAAATTCTTTTCATTTCTTCAGTGTGATAGTGCGTGGGAAATGGAATGTCTTACTCAAGGCTCCCTCTGCCTACCCTGCTATGCGAGAAAGATCGCAATGGTGCTTCTTTTTATTAAATATACATTTTGTTGACATTAATATGATTTCGATTTTCTGGGTTGTCGTGGCACTCTGGCGACTGTAAACGCGACTATTGTGGGTTCGATTCTAATTCGAGTGAATTATTTAATATTTCTATTTCCTCGCTCTGGTAACGAAACAAATCGCGGCCTTGAACTGCAACTCAGCACGCTATGTCCTAAAAATTCGGTAATATGTGGGAAACGGTGAAGTGGTAACACTAGGTTATACTTTGTAAATTTTGTACATTGGTATATGTGGGGTACAATGTGAATGTATTAAAAAAAAATTTGTTCAGGTCATGATGATTCAAGAGCAAGTGGCAATGTTCCTGAATGTAAAAAGCTTTAAACGGAGATATCCAGAACTGAAAAGGAGGACAATAACCGGAGAGGAAAGAGACTATGTTTTAAGCAAAGGACTGGTTACTGAAGCCCTTTGCGATTTAGGTATGGAAAGTTTTATTTTATATTTTATATATGTACATATATAATACATATAGCTTTATCAGCACAACACATTCTAAGATAAATCTGACTGTAAATACAGTGACCTGATTAACATGAAGTAATATAGCCGGTGGGCTCTTCGTTAAATGACTGTCCAACAAGAGAGAGGATAGTTGGGGCGCAAGGGCACAGCGTGACTGTGAAATCGACAGATTGTGGATTCGATCGCCCCTCGAGGAAATGAAATATTTATTTAAATTTATATTTTCATTTCTTTGCTCTGGCGTAAAGGCAAAGAGCGCGGCGTTGAGTCTGAATTTCGCTCACGAAACAATCCTTTAGAAGAATTGTTCAATATAAACTATTACTTCCTCATGTTATGGCCTTAAACCGAAATAACTCTTTAATTTTATAATAATAGTATAGATATTCATTTAAGCACAATTTATTTTTAAATCGATTTATTAAAATGTGACGAATTCGGCGGAAATGGGGATAATGGAAGTTTCATAAGGGGGTATAGAGTGGCTTAACACTAGGTTTAATAGTTTCCTTCACCTACCTGGCTATGTGGCGGTTTCTGCGTGAAGATAAAAAAATTAAACAAAAATAATTTATTTAAAAATATATATATTTTCAAATATCGTTGTCTTAAAAATCATGAGATACCCTGAATTGACAAAAATTCTAACAGTAGCAATCGTTATCTTTCAAACATAAAATGACACGAATATAATAAAATAGAACGAACTAACTGTCGACACTAGCCACCTTCTCAAAAGACGACCGACTCGCAAATTAACTTGTACACGTCTGTGCGCTTGTTTTATATGAGTGGAAATGTTAATGATACCCATTATTAATATCGCTGACAATAGTATAATATAATAAAAGTTGGTGTTTTATTGTAAAAAAAATATTACTGACTCAAATAAATGACATAATTAATAAAAATATTATTTTTTATTAATAATAATATTCTTGAGGCCGTAGTGGCGCAGCGGCACAGTGTCTGACTGTAAGCGCAACGGCTGTGAATTCGATTTCCTCTCGTTGGTTTATTTTCATATCCCCACTCTGGTAATAAGACAGAACAATTCATTGACTTCTGTACTCAAACTCTGGTATGATGTGATTGCTAAATTAACTCTGCTAATCCTATTTTAAGTGGAATACAATGTAAAACAAAAAAAATGGTTCTAGGTATAACAGCAGTAGATGCGAGTGAAGTCTTGGACATAATGCTATCAGACTATCCTCACAAATATGAAGAGTTCCGGAGTCACCAACGTGAAAGGCAGCTCGCGGAACCCGAGGATGATGTTCCAGATGATACGAAAACTGAAGTTAAAATGGAAAAAATTGAGTTTAAAGATCAAAAACCAATAGATGGCAAGCCTGAACCACCTAAGGTTGATCCAGAAAAGACAAGACAGGTATGTTTTTTATTTAAATTACTAGTGGTAAAACTACACTCAGAAATGTTAATTACAGTTTGACATGAAATAAACTGCTATAATTTTTGAATATACACAATTTTTACTTTAACTAAGCGTTAATTGAGGTCTCTCAGTGCAGCTGGGGATTTTTGTTACCGAATTCTTTGAAACAGTATAAAAATGTTTATCAAACAAACTTAATTTACAGTGATGGACAAAATTTGTAATAGTACACAAAATTGTTTATAATTCCACACATAAGACAAAGCTTGGCGTTTGCAACCCAAGATTTAAAGTGGTTCTCCTTTCCGAATCTGTTCCAAATTAATAAAATACACAAACTAAGTTGTGAATGAGTAATAGTATATAATAATAGGATATTTTATACTTAAAATATGGACTGAAATGAAAATATTAAATAATTTATTCCTCCGAGTGGGAATCGAACGCACAACTGTTTCGTTTATAGTTACACAACGTGCCACTGCGTCACGACGGCCTCACAGATAATTTTACTATATTGTTGATTTTGATGATGCCACTATATGTGACAGTGAGGTAGGTCAGGTAGATTGGTAATAAAAATTAATATATAAGTAGATAAGGTCGATTGCGCAAATTATGTGTATTTTGTCAACATCATTTCGTCGTACTATTGCAAAAAATTTAATTTATACCATAGGTCATATATAGTAGATCATATGAGGCCAGTCGTTGTGCAGAGGCACAAAGTGTGACTGTAAAACCGACTGGTTGTGGGTTCGATCCCCTCTCGAGGAGATGA
>DWAL01000209.1:0-13154 GCA_018230405.1 Heliconius hortense
TCACTCATGTCGCAGGAACACAAGCGTGTGACTGTAAACGCGATAGGTTGTGGGTTCCATTCCCACTCGAGGAAATAAAATATTTAATATTTCATTTCTCTGCTCTGGTGTCGAGGTCCTCCTTGGGCCTCGACCTACATGTGGAGTATAGCACGAAGCTGAAAAAAAATTGCTAATTACTAATGTGAAACGCAGTCACATTGTATGCTTTTATATGTCTAGTGGCGCACTCCTCATCATTACGAATATGATTATAATTTCTACAGAAATATTATTTTTATTTCTTATTTTCACCAATAACGTTAGTTACATATTGACTTAAACAATATGTAAAATGTATGTTCTATATTAAGTGTGATTAAAATTAAATTAAATTACCAGCTATTCGAAAGTATTGAAATTATTTTGTAATAGTTATTAACATAGAAGCAGTCGAGGCACAGCAGCACTGTAGCTAACAGTAAACTCAAAGGTTATGGGTTCGAGTCCCACTCGGAGGAATGAGTTATATTTGTTTCTTCGCTCCCGTGCACAATAAGACAAAGCGTGGCGTCAAGTTTCGGCAATTAACACGCAATTTCCTGAAAATTAGGCTTGACTACAGCAGTAGTCAAGTCAGTAAATAAATAAAGTCAAGTCAGTAATTAAATAAAGCCATTGATTACTGCTGCGTCTGCGAGATACAGCAGTAATCAATGGCTTGTGTGTAGATTGGACCTGCAGTTTTAGTTTTCACTTCTATTTTTGTAAATTGTAAACTAAAGTAAGAGCATAAACTACTCAACAGGGTGGTTCCATATGAAGAAATAGATAAAAGGAATTATCTTACGATAAGTGCCTGTGGTGTAACACACTATACCAATGAAATGGTGTTTACTAAATTATTTGAGTGGGAACAAGAATACACTATATTTGTACAACTTACTGATGTAAGGCACGACTCCTTACTTTTTGTATACTTAAATATCTACACGGGACGGTTTTGGGTTTGATTGCCATTCGAGAGAATTTTAAATGTTAATTACTTCGCTCTGGTAACACGACAAAGTACGGCTTGAGTTCCGTTAATTAATATGGCATTACACGAAAATTTTGCGTTGCATCGGCAGTGTCTGTCTATACAATAAATAATATATTTTATGTATGCACATATATATGTAAATAACAGAAAGCTAAAGAATAATAATATTGAGTCCATCGTGACCCTGTGGTTATCCAACACTTGACTGTAAACTAGATGGTTCAATTCTTATTTGTAGGAATCATTATCAATATTTTTATTTCTCGACTCTGTTAAGACAAAGCACGCGCATTGTCTCAAGTTCCGCTGGAAAGCGGAGATCTTGTCACCAGTCCTCGTTCTGTCCTTCTATGCAAGATAAAACGTGAGGCCGAGGCTGAAAAAACAACATTCATGATAATTACATATGTATAATGCAGTTCAATCGAATATTTCCTATAAAGTCATCCATATCGATGAGCTCGAAATTTCTATTTATAGTTAAAACACACGATTATTATTGCATTTTTTTATTTACACACGTTAATATTATAATTTCAGATAAAATTTTTCCGAGTATATCGTTATTGGAAAGCGTTTTATGTGTGGAGGAAGTCCATATTATTCCGCAAATATAGCAAGACGAGAACTAAGATAGCTAAGCGACTTTTTACGCTAACCCCAGTACTGGGTAAAGCGTTATTGAACGTGCAGGCCATGTGCTGTGATATGTACATGAAAAGTTTTGCCGACGTCTCCAGAGATATGGATACGGCTTTCTTTTATTTCATCGAAGTGCAGGTATAATAATGTTTTTTTTTAGCTCCTTGTTTCACCTATCCCGCATATAGCAGAGCAATTTTTGTGACATTGCTTGATGAGAAGCTAAATTCAATGTCAAGCTTTGACTTGGTAACAGCCCGGGGAAATACAAAAATATCATTCCTTTGCATGGGAATCGAACTCATATCCGTCACGTTTACAGTTAGCTACTGTACGAATTTCGAATTTTATAATCAAAATAAAATTTGAATTTCGAGTCGATGTCGAGAGAGAATGTACAGTATATAAATTATATAAAAAACAAATACTAGAACTTTACCCATACTTCACTTCAACATGATATGAATAGTTTGAACAAGATTTTCTTGACTTTCAAAATAATAGTTTTTATATGATTTTCGCAATAATATGTCACGACAAGGTTTATTCTTTTGTTCAACTCAGAGGTTTCCAAACCATCCTCTTGGCGCTGCCCGAATAATAAATAATATTTTCATGTCCTCCTTTAATATTAAGTACAATATATTAAAAAAATAATTTTTTTCCATTATTATTTAAAAAAAATTTTTTGTTGAAATTAATTCATCTTTTAAAATTCCATAATTTAAATAACTTCTATGCTATTGTCTATTACATGAACAGATGAAACGTGTAGAATACATTCGGGACAAGTTAATCGAGTTTCGATGTATAGTATTAGACGTGATAACTGCAGCGTGCCACACTGCATTATTCCAACAAGGATTCACTTACGACGATAGGAATGTTACGCCATTTCAAATGATTAGAGGTAAACCTACCGGAGGCATGTCCTATACTGAAAAGGCGAATAAGAGAAAATACTGTGAACGACTTGCTTGGTAATTTGATATATTCTTAAAAAATAAGCATTGCAATGTATTAAAACACTGTAGGGCTTGTTTTTTTTAAGTATGTATATATTTTTAACATTTATATTTTATTTTCATCGATCGTTATAATATACTACAATTATTATGTTTTTAATTGAAAATGCATACTTGTATTTACATCTTCACGCATGAGATAAATATTCTAGGCTTCCTAAAAGATAAAATCATTTACTACATTTAAGTTATTGCTTGTTTAGCTTACTATGTATTTGTACCAGGGAGAAAGTATATTAAAAAGAACTTAATAATATCAATCAAAATTAAATTTTAGCTTTATAAAGCTGATAGATTACATGACGAACTATATGCTTCACCGTTTAACGAAGCGATCAAATATGATAATGGCTGACATGATGAGGATCCATTTGCAGTACACGCCGTCTGTTGAACTTCTTCAAGGCTTGGTGGTGGACGAGGTGTTGGAAGTGGTGCCACGGCAGACAGAAACATGCAAGGTATTTAAGATCCTTAATTGATAATATAAAAGTTTATTCGAATTATTTCCACTAGTCACAAATCTTAATAGACTATCTATCAAGCTCCAAAGTGAATATCATATAGCATAATAATATAGTAAAATAATATTTGCGAAAACATGTAGTAAACAATTTTTTAATTGCTTTTGCTAAGGTGAAGAAATTAATTTATATTTGTTAATTTATATATTTTGCACATTTAACTTGTCTGTTCTAACAGTGGGCGCTATTCCAAGTGGATGCGTACATTCTACCGTCTGGGCAAGTCGAACTGAATCCGAGCGAAAAAGTAGTAACTAATTATTTGCGGAAAATAACTGACTACTGGGAAGAATACGTTAGAACATTCCATAACTTCTTGAACGAGGATACTTTACAGATTTTTGTACAGCCATCAGTTATGGGCAAGCAAGTTGAGTGGTCCGCGGGACAGTCGCCGAACCTCTACTTTTTAATGAACCAGGATAAAACTATGATGGAAGATATAGTTTTCATATCCCGATCGATACAAATAGCTTTCGAATACGTTTGGATGTTCCTACAACGTATGAACATATTTATGGAAAACTTTAAAAACGCCCATGAGATTGATATCAATGTCATTAAAAATGAAAGAGATGTGAACGAATTTCGAAAATTATGCACTGAATTAGTGAAACAGATGGATGAGATCGAAGAAGTTGTTAATTTCCAGCCGCTTGGTCTTGTTTTTCTAAATCTCAGCCCCTTCCAGGAACTTTTCAGACCGCAGCCTAGAAGACTGTTTGATGTTGTCAATAATGTCACACCTGAGTTAGTTAAATTATATTCCCTTTTATATTACTTTTTGCAATGCACGCAACATTTAAATATGAAAAAATAATCCTTCTCTAAAAACACAAGAAATTCAATAATTTTAACTTGTGTATTCCTTTTATTTATTTTGTTTTTAGAATCATATCAGTTGCACCTCGCATAAGTAGGGTAGGCTCCAGTACCAGAGCGAGTAAAACTAAACAATTCATTGCCTCGAGTGAAAATCAAACCCACAATCGTCGCATTTACAGTCAAAGCTGTGCCAATACTGCTTTATTTCCTTCTTCTTTCTTCTACTGTACCTTTAGGCACCTTTGTGTTTTTTCTAATGACTTGTATTAAATAAAAAAAATATCTTACAGTATTGGACATGATTGTATCGAAGCTATTCTCGAGGGCATAGAATCGCTCAATAACGATATTAGTAAAGAACCTGAGAGTGCAAATGACATAGTCGCGTATAACTATTTATTAGACGGACTGGAAAGTCGAGTAGCACATTTGGAGGAGAGATTGGAATATTTAAGAGAACTATATGACTTGATGGGTGAATTCAACATACCTATACCGCCTGATGATATGAACGAGTTCTTAGGTGTAGTATACTAATTATATATTATTATACATTATTTATTGTACACTTACAGTTACAGTGCATTAAACTGGAGATTGGTGAAATACCTACACTCAATTTTTTCCATATATGATTTCAATTATCTAGGATTGTATGAGTAACAATGTTGCACCATAAAAATGATAGTTAAAATAATGCGCCATTATAATATAAAAAATAATAATATGACAACGTCTCAGATACGTGCGTATAAACTTATACTGGTGCGTCTTTAAGTTGCTCTGGGTGCGTATGAGCTAGTGCTGGTGCGTGCTTGAGTGGTCTGAGTGGTACTCATTCTTAAATATGAATATCTGAGTACGTTCGTTTGTAGTAAATATTAAATTACTTGTTTTTTAAATATATTTCTTTGAAATGTTGTTTTTTTATTAGGCTTAAGCGTTATTCTCGGCACACTCCGTACAAACGTCGACGCTCAACTCGAAACACGAAGCAAACTGGCTGGCTTATTTGCGAGCCAAATTGGGAAAGATATTATGGACCTCATATTAGACATTAATAAGCTTAGGGATGAAATTTCAGTAAGTAATGCTTATATTAACGAATCTGCGTAATAAAGATCTACGTAAGTTGTGTATGTACTGGCTAAGTATTTTATTTCAACGGGCTACTTACATTAATTCAGTCATTATCATTGTATTTCAAGTTTTGTTCCTAATCAATTTATTACAATATTTAAATTAGACAATATATGTTTATTTTCTTATATAATAGGATCTAATTAAATTAATACTAGATAGGTATTTATTTATAAAATAATTATAAACGAATTAAATAAATAAAATTACATTTCAGCAAACATGGCTTTATGATGAAAAATCTGATATGGAAAAAGTAATGGAAACTCTTAATGAGCTAATGGAGAAGCTGATGACTTTTTCAGCCAGAGATAAACAGATACGTGAATGGCAGAAGATATTTAAGGTATTTATTAAAAGAAAGCCACAATGGCGCAGTGGGGTAGAGCCTGGCTGTAAACGCCACGGCTGCGGATCACTTACTTAAAAAGGAAAGACAGAGAAAGGGAAAAATAATTATTTTCCAATTTGTTGCTCTGATAAGTGTGGGGTTGGGTTCCAACACTCAATGCAGGAGCTTCAAATTTGAAAAATAAAATTTCTTGACATTGGTTACTCTTACTGCTACTTCGGATTGTATTTCAAGAAAAACTACTAAATATTTTTACTATTTTGATCCACAAAAAATCTCCATTTTATACGAAAGTTGGATGTGATTGTGTACTTTATTGTTATTATTTTATTTTCTTTATATTTAATTATGCAATGGTATTTATTTATTCTTTACAGATTCCTCCCTCAAGACTTGAAACACTTGATGAGGCCATAACAGATGTTAAATTGAGGCAAATGTTATGGAAATCTGCTAAGGAGTGGAATGATTCTTATCAATCATGGTAAGTGGTCTGTGTTTTTGATTTTTTAATGTCAGATGCATACATGCGGACGCTTTTTTCGTTGTCATCTCTATTAGTCGATTTCTAAACTTTTTTATTTAACTTTCTTCTTTTTTATAGCTCAATGCCTTTAACTAGGAAATACACTATAATCTGAGAGGTAGTGTACCTTTCAACTGGATTATTTTCAAACGCTAAAACTTTTGTTAACGGTTGTAAAATAAAAATATTAACTTCATATTGTTGTCATTCAATTAATATTTATTTATTTATTTTCAACAGGTATGAATCACCATTTAATACATTAAATATGGACGATATTCAGTCAACAACTATCAATTTTGGCAAAGTATTCAACCAGCTCGATAAAGGACTTCCTCCCAACAAAATAGTGCCTGGATGTAAAGAAACCATTGATATTATTAAGGAGAAGGTAATTCTACCTATCTTAATTTACTTACACAGTTTTTTTTAACGTTGCAAATTTAAGAAAGGTAAACTGATTAAGATAAACTAATTAGTAACCACCCGCTATACGCGGAATGCAGTGTGAAGCTAAAAACAAGATAAGTAACTAATATTATCGATTACAATTTTTTTGTGTAATTTCTTATAATTAAACTAATTTAAAGAATCTTTTTACAGTTGCCAGTGATGTCTTATCTACGTAATCCAGCTCTAAAACCCCGTCACTGGGTAAAAATAGAAGAAATATTGCACACTCGTTTCACTCCAGATATGGTAATTACTCTAAAAGTTTTGGAAGACTTGCAAGCCTTCCAACACGCTGAGGAATTGATGGAAGTGGCTGGACAGGCGAGTTCGGAAGCCGGACTTGAAGCTTTACTTAAAAAGGTAACATCTTTAAAGAATAAGTAAATTTACACAACTGTATTTGTTTGTGTTCAACCTCTACACTTCTCTGCCTAATCTACTAGATAAAAAACTTATGTAATTATTTATATTCCTGCGTTTCTATATGCACAATGGTGAGATTATCACCAAGGTAATGTTGATTATGATGTTGTGTTTAGAGTATTTTATTTAAAGATCCATTGTGTTTATATGTATAGGTGGAAGAAATATGGGCAACTCTGGAGTTTCCAGTTATTTTACATAAAGATGCCCGTGATGTATATGTCCTTGGCGGTTTAGATGAAATACAGGCGGCTGTAGACGAGAGCAATATTCATATCAGTACTATACTTAGCTCCAGGAACTGTGGACCCATTAGAAGTAGAGTAGAAGAATGGGCTAAGAATTTGGAACTGTTTTCTAGAACTTTGGTAAAATTTTAGTTAAACTAACATTGTTTTTATATTTGAAAAAAGCAATAACTAACATTGTTTTTATTTTTTAAAAATAAAATATAAAAAATGTTGCTATTAAATGGTGGGGAATTTAAGTATATTAATAAATTATTTTTTAATAGGAAGAGTGGTACATATGTCAACAAACGTGGATTTACCTTGAAGTAATATTCTCGGCCCCGGACATTCAGCGTCAACTACCGAATGAGACGAGACTATTTACAATTGTAGATAAATCTTGGAAAGATATCATGCGCAAGTTGGCTAAGGTTCTCTTGATTTTTAAAATGATAAACTATACTATAAAATGTTTTTATTAACTACGTTTATTTAGTAATTGGTAGTGGTGTTCTGTATATCTTAATATTTCGAATCTATCTTATAAATGATCTTTATATCTGATTCTTCTATTTACCAAATCAAAGTGGAAATATTCGCTACTGTATATTTTATTAAATGTTAACTATTCTATATAATTTTTGTGTAGTATACTCCTTCATTTTATATATTTTGTTAAGGTACCTCTCGCTATGCCGGCGGCCACTCAACCAAAACTCTATGAAGAATTTGTTCGAAACAACGAAATGCTGGACCAAATTATGAAATGTTTGGAAGCTTATTTAGAGACTAAACGTGTCGCTTTTCCACGATTCTTCTTCTTATCAAACGACGAACTTCTAGAAATATTAGCACAGGTATATATTTCTGTAATTAGATAAATATTTTTGTCAAAAGTAAAACTGTTGAATACTACTATGCTATTCGATATAAAACGTATATCTTTTATCTCGAAGACGAATAATTATATAAGAATGTAGTTAGTTATAAACATTTATCTTGCCAACAGACTCGCAACCCGCACGCAGTGCAACCTCATTTGAGGAAATGCTTCGATGCGATCGCAAAATTAGAATTTGGTGTTAAATTGCCGGAAAGTGAAATGGAAATAACCGAAGATGGCACTCTAGTTGAACGTGAAATGTCCTTCAATACCAGAGATGCATTACAAGCGAAATTAGCAAGAACTGCTAAAACTGAGGACTTGACCACTGATATAATAGCCATGTTGTCACCAGAAGGAGAAAGAATCAATTTGGGCAAGGTATATTTTTTCCTTAATTTTTTTAATCTTGTCGATACTAATGTTTGTATTGCAATATTTATTACTGTCTGCTTAGTAAGTCCTAAGAAACAGAGTAAAGCATGCTTTACAAATGTAATAAATTTATTTAACTACTATTTACACATAAGAATTTGGATTTGGAACATTTGGCTAGAGCGCGTGTCTCTTAGGGTCCAGTGCGGGCGCTCTGACAAAAACATTGAAAATTTATTTTTTTTAATTTACAGTAGTTAAAGAAGTTCGTGTTATATATTTCAAATTTAACAATTTTCTTTATATTTTAAAGGGACTTAAAGCACGAGGCAATGTAGAGGATTGGTTGGGTAAAGTGGAGGACGCGATGTTTGCATCTGTTAAGCGCTGTATGAAATTTGCTCTGCGCGACTATATTCAAAGGGAGCGCGTGGATTGGGTCACTTTGCATCCTAACCAGGTTTTTTTACTTAATATTGAAGTGTAATAGTTTAAAAACTAAAAGAACATGTTTTAAAAAAATATTAATGGTTCTGTACCTCAAAAGGTAAAAACGGAACCCTTATAGGATCACTCTGTTATCCGTCTGTTAAGACGAATGAAATATTTAGGTCTATGATAGAAGCACAGAAATAGAAAGAAAAATCTAGCTTCTAAGTGAACGTTATCAAAAGATACGAGCATTTATGTATCGATTTTGCTGCATTTTGTATGAAATTCACCGCGTAATCAAAACCTATAGAGTTCTACAGGGGGTTCAAATTCTGCACAAAGTGAGAACTTACAAAAAAAACTAAGGAAAAAATCCGAAAAGTGAAAATTTATAGAAATTTCATAGAAAACATCAAATCGAACTTCTATTTGTAATTAATTTCATACAAAATGAATGCATATGGCCGCAAATTTCCAACATCCTGTTGACTATCATCCTGAAATTGATACGGAAGCCTCGGTGGCCGAGTCCGATTCGCACTTAACCGGTTTTTTTTATTCTGGTTATTTGCAAATGATATCAGGGTTTAAAACAGCCTTACATTGATATATACATAGATATGTGTAAGCTAATAAAATCGTGTTCATATCATTTTTTTTGTATATTTCTATATTTTTAAATATTCTCTATTAGATTAGATAGATTAGATTTTCTATTAGATTATACACCTAACTGGCTGTTTCACATAGAAACTTCCCCACCGCTGACGATATTTAACTGAAACTAATTCCGGCAATTTTTAAGCGATTTCATTTAGCTTGATTCGCCATCATCGTAACTATTTATTCAAATTTTGCCACTTTCTGGTGACCCAATCTGATGGCAATATATTATTAAGTAGTATTGTTTATCCAAGATGGCTATCACAGCAATTTGGCTGTGATAGCCATCTTAGCTATTTCGGTTATTTAACCGCCTACATATTTCTTCCACCACACTCGATATGGGTATCTAATCAAAAGGGCTCAACTAGAAGAACACTAAACTCACTATGAAATAATTCCAAGATTGCCGACCCAACGAAATGGCGAACATATTTCTTAAGTCCCCCTCGATATGAGTATCAAATAAAATGGCTTCACTAAAAGTGTGTCACGTGTGGTTAAAGAAATACGTAGACCGCATTTTTTGTGGCGGCCATCTTAGATTTATATCATAATGCGCTGTATTCTTCTAGTCAAGCCCTTTTATTTGATACCCATATAGTAGTTGATTTAAAAAATGTGTGGTCCGCCACTTTGTTGTGGTGGCCATCTCTGATTTTTTTTTCAACAATAATTTATATTGTCTATAATTATAGGAACAATAAAAAATAATAATAATAAATGTGCAATGACATCATTTGTCGCCGGTCAGCAACAGTTGGTCACGGTAAGACGAGTTAACTCGTCCCCGGTCATTAACGGTTGGGCACGAAAAGACGAGTTACCTCGTCTCTGGTCAGGAAAGTGTTAATATAATTTTATATAAGTAAGTATTTTTTATTAGATTGTATTGGCAGTATCACAAATGATGTGGGCCAAGGGAGTCCATGAAATTTTTGCACTAGAGCTGCCTTTACGCATTGACACTGGCCTTTTGAACTATGAAAAAAAATGTATTTCCGATCTAAATGATCTTGCTGCTCTAACAAGAAAAGATCTATCTTCTTTATTCCGAAAAGTTTTATGCGCTCTTATAACTGTTGACGTTCATGCGAGGGATACTATTACACATATGGTGGAAAAACATGTGCAAAAAGAGTAAGAATATTATATTTATTTAAAATATCCTTACATACTTATAAATCGAAGATTCGAAATGAAATTCAAATTCAATTCATCTTCAATATCTCTAGTGCAAATATATCAGAAATTATAATTTTGCCAAAATATTTTGTAATTTAAGCGTTACGATCTTGCTATCAAATTACATAGTACCTCAAAATGCACCTCAAATATAGTGCAGTTAAAACAGAATGTTAATTATATTAAAAGAGATTTAATAACAAAAAACAAATAACAAAACAAGCATGCAAATCATATTAAACTTTTTCCTAATAGGGATGACTTTGAATGGCTTAAAATGATTCGGTACTACTGGGAAGATGATATAGATAACTGTGTGGCAAGAATGTCTAACGCTATGTACATATACGGACACGAGTACCTCGGGGCTGGCGGTAATTGCCTATTTATTACTTATTTTTGCTGTTTATTGACCTTTTATGTGAACATTGTATAATTCAAGAAATAGAGAGTGTAAAAGGTTATATCTAGGTTTATATAAAAAAAAACGAAAAAAATATATAGATACTTCATATTTATACCAATTGTTAATAATTAGGCGGTTATAGAAAACATCAATTAACTGCATGCAAAATTTATAGTAATATGACAAAACAAATGTAAAATAAAGAATGCACAAAAGTACGGAAAATATTTCTATGTATAGTATAACTATTACTAGGAATCATATGTTAAGTGACACTTCAAGCATCCCTAATTCCACACTTTTTTTGTGTTAGGTACCCAATTTTATTTGGGTTCTTCTTCGTTATTATAAATTTATAATTTTTGTGTAATATCTTATTGTCTTGTGTAATTAAAAAGGTGTCAAAGACATAATCCATTATTAAAGTGATACTTTAATAATAAAATATATTTTGATATACAGTATTACTCAGTACTCAATAAAACTGCTTATGCCTACATATAATTTTTAATATATATTTTTCAGGTGTGCTTGTAATAACACCGCTGACAGATCGCTGCTATCTATGTCTTATGGGTGCTCTACAACTGGACCTGGGGGGAGCCCCCGCAGGCCCCGCGGGCACCGGGAAAACTGAGACTACAAAAGATTTAGCTAAAGCATTGGCCATACAGTGTGTTGTGTTTAATTGTTCTGAAGGTACATTGTATGTTTTGTTTAAGTTGAAATTATGTAGTATTTAAAATCTTGTATTTAGGCCTTCCTTTAAAATAGATTGCTTATTCTATTTCAATCGATAAATAAATAAAAAAGTTATGTCAATATAAAGTGTTTAGTTTGACGAAATTTATACATTTTAAATAAATTTACTGAAACTTTAGTTTTCAATATAAACATTTTATATTTAAAGTGGTAATGTTATTAGAACAGGAAAATAATTTAGATAAGTAAATAAATAATAGAGTAAAGTTCAACAAACAGAAGCCGCAAGCGGGTTGCTGGAAAAATAAAAAATATTTAATACATAGATTTTAACCATATATGTCTTAGTTTTTATATTTTACCGTATGAAATAAAATGCAATTATAAAAAAGCATACTTTCCGCACTTTAGAAAAATATAATTAGTAAAAGATAAAAGTCTCTATCAATTCAAATTAAGAGCGTGTATATATAAAACGGAACTTTATGAAAATAACATCGTTTCAATTACATATTATATTGTTAACAATAATTAAAATATCTTTTTATATTTCAGGTTTGGACTACAAAATGATGGGTAGGTTCTTTTCAGGGCTAGCTACTTCCGGTGCGTGGTGCTGCTTCGATGAGTTCAACCGTATCGACATAGAAGTACTGTCCGTGATAGCTCAACAGCTTATCACTATTAGAAATGCTAAAGTCGCTAAGTTATCAAGGCAAGTGCTTCAAAAACACAAATTTTCATTTATCTGTATTATATAACTGAAAAGTTTATTTGGTTGAACGGACTAATGTGAAGAACTGATTTGAATTGACTAATTATTTTGTATTGGGGATTCCATTTATAGGAAAAGGCTGAAGTCTCTATTATATTACTTTAATCGTTTCGATGTAACTCTCAGTTCTTGCGGTCAAAGTCACGTCGATCACTAAGAACTTCACATACAATTATAATATAAAAAGTCTTTGTAACATTCAGATTCATGTTCGAGGGTCGGGAGATCAAACTAGTTCGTACGTGTGCTGCCTTCATTACCATGAACCCCGGTTATGCTGGCCGTACTGAACTGCCTGATAATCTAAAGGCGCTTTTCCGTCCTATTTCCATGATGGTACCCGATTATGGTACAAAACTTTATTTTATTTATTTTTTTGTTAAGAGAAACAAAAAGTATAAAATATAATTAAATTATAAAACCTAGGCAATATTCCAAAAAGTATCTAAGTTTCCATATATTATTTATACCTTGCAGAACTCTTAAATACACATTAAGACTAAAACAACAGTGCTTATTAGCCTTTCATATGAAATTGGCGTTTTGTCGTACTGGCCACTTTAATCACAAAT